>PVHP010002429.1:0-90070 GCA_004024765.1 Zapus hudsonius
AATTTATTTAAAATTGACATTGTAATTAATAAGACTAACCTTTGGAATTATTTGAACTCACGTACTTCTAAGCTAGTGGATTGCCTGTGTATCAACATTCAGTTTCCATATAATAGCATTGTTTATAAAGGAATTTTAGGATTTTCTTATTGTTAAATGGGAACAGAAGGCAGGACTGACTTTCAACATTTGATAGAATTTTACATCCAACAGTAGAAAGTGCCACATGTAAGATTCACACTCATCTAGACTGGTGACAACTGTAACTAGTGACCTAACAACCAGAGGACATGTTCATACAAAAGAGACAAGAAAATCATGCCTTAAAATCTGTGAATATTTAGTGTTGGGCATAAACTTTGTACAAATTACATAGTTGTACTCTCAAATCAAAATCATTTCCCCCTTTCAAAAATATTTATATAGTTTTTGTAAAGATTCCAATGAAAATTGGATCAAACAAAATTCAAAACTAAGATTAATTCCAGCAAGATAAATTAAACACTACTAAAAATAGAATCTAGGTAATCCAGAATTGTGTATATTTGTTAACCTACACTGATCTCACTCTTCGATGGAGACTGTGTTTGTATTTTTCAGGATGCAGCGAGAGAGCTGGGGCCCATCTAACCCTACCAACCGACCGTAGGCTGATACCTGAGATTCTGGCAAGAGAGGAGCCACCACAGTCATAATGTGGAGGATCCATATGGAATCCCACAGAGAATGACGGGAGGAACGAGGGACCCACAGCCACAGACATTCAATCTACACAGGATAAGCCAGTGAGACAGAAACCAACAATCTTTGACACAAAGACCCCAAAACTCACAACCTTAAAGCAGCCTTAATACTCATCCACCACGACTCAGGGAACTATGCGGAAGAGGGGGCGGAAAGATTGTAAGAGCCGTGGTGGGGGAGATTATCCAGAGGTACGGACAGGAGAACCTGGCTGAATACTTGGCTATCCATGGTCCCCTGTCACAAGGACTGATCCAGACGACCCATGGAGGAGGTTATCCAGTGGAGGGGGGAGGGGAGGGCAGCGGGAAATTGGGGATAACAACTCATTGTTTGTCCACTAAATATTGTAACTCATTATAGACAATAAAAAAATCACCAGTTGAAAAAAAAAAAACACAAATCACAAAAAATTGTAGCATTAGCTATTCAAAAAGCAAACCATGTTGTCTTAAAACAGCAATGAACATAAATGACCTATTTGTTCATAAAAAGACATTTCTCAGTGTTGCCTGTTTAGTAAAATGCAGTGTGTATTGCACAATACATATACTATGTGCACTGGAGGGGAGATATCACCTATTTATTCTCAAGTATATGGATTTTTGAGGCAAAGAATTAATATGGATTTAGTCTCAGAATAGTAAGGTGAAGAACCTTTAAATAATGATCAATAAGCATTTTGTCAAATTTAATCAGGGAAGACAAATCCTTGCCATCCATGACTTCACTTCTCATCTCCAAGTGCCCTTGGACTTAAGACCAATGTCATTGCTCTCTAACAAAACAGCTGCAGGGGGTGAATATTGCCACACTGAAACACTCCCACCATCTGAAAAGAGAAGCTTTTCTAACAAAATTGACAGTAGCATTAATATATGGACATAAGCATAAGTTTGGACAGCAAATATAACTTAGACAGTAGGAGTTAGTGTCCCCACTAGGGCTTATGGCCTCCCCAGTCATAAGCTTTCAATTTGGCTGTCAAGAGTAGGCATGAAATCCCTCCCATGGAGCCAGCCTCAAATCTAGCTGTTATGTTACCCCACAACAGACAAGTCATCCTTGTACCAGTTGGTACATTTGGACAATCTCGTATCTTTTGAGAAATAATTGTCTTGACATGCAAAGTGACTCATTATAAGCTATGGAAGAATGATTCCTTACATGTCAGGAAAACTTCTTCCACTGACTTTTAAATTCTTTAGTACTTGTCAATGTTGGATTTGCTGATTGTATGCTTGGTTTGTCCCCCAAAGTGATATGTATCATTCGAAATGCAGAAAATCAGTAACAGTGACTAATTTGCCTTACTTTGTTTAGTGGATATTTGGAAGCCTCAACCAAAGCCATCATTTAATTGTTTCATAGTAATTTCCCCTCTCTTTTCCTTCATTTACTCTTCAAGTTTTCAAGTCGCTCTGTGGGCACTACTTATACTTCCTGTCCAAGGTATCTGCTTCATAACCTTGACTGATACCAGTTCTGAGGCACCCCTCCCTTCCAGTCAGTATCACTTTGTTTTCTTAGTACATATTCCACGCAGAATGAGTAAAAGTGGTAATAGCTCTGAGACAGTAGGCTCTCTGACATGTCTGAGTTATTGCAAGAAGAACATAATGACCAGAAGATTGTGGTAAGAGGGGACACTGGTGCCTATTGAAGACCAAGAAGAGAAGCATGAGACATCTGGGTTATGGCAAGAATGCTAAGGGTAATGGAATGCACTGAAAGGCTGAAAAGAGCATGAATTGGACAGACTCACTAAAACATCCATTCTGACTGCTGCAGGCCAGGTTCGAGAAGGCATGAGTGGGAGCTCCATCACTGGGAAATACTCAGTGTCCTAATATGTAACATTCATTAGGTTTTTTTTGTTTGTTGGTTTTGGGGGTTTGTTTTGGCCCTAACCCTGGTATACTGCAGACACTAGGCATTTACTTTTCTCTTTTTGAAAAAAAAATTATTTATTTGCAAGCAGAGAGTGGTAGAAGAGAGACATATAGAGAGAATGGGCTCACCAAGCCCTCCTGCCACTGCAAACAGACTCCAGGTGCATGTGCCACTTTGTGTATCTTGCTTTCTGTTGGTACTGGGGAATCATGCTTGTATCATTGCATGCAAAATCCTTAACAGCTGAGGTGTCTCTCCAGCCCTTGCTAATTTTTTTTTCTATAAATTATATGAAGACAAAGGGCATGGACCCCCACACCGAGGTCTCCTGAAGGATAATCAAAGTAGAAGAGATGATATCATAGTCCCCAACTGCCCAAGATACATCGAGAACAATGGGTGGACCTTTGACCAGTTCTAAATATGCCCTTATTGATGTCTGTTACTAGGTGTAATGTAGAGGTATTTCTGAAAAAGCAAAAAAAAAAAAATATCAAGACTAAGTTCACACCATTTGTTATATTCCAAAGGGAGAATAATTCTACTGTGACAAGTGTCACAAATGGGATGTCAGTGTACATAGTGTTGAGACCTGACTCTAGCAAATGGATGTTGTCCAATGGTCTTCCTATTTCCTTTAACTTCTCTGAGTGGCTGTCAGATCTTAGATAATGGTCTCATCTTACCTATTTGTACATTTAAAACAATTTCAAAGAGTTTCCTAAATCTTTCCATCTTTTCCTTGCTTTCCACTTAGAAAAAATGTAAGATAGCTGGCTACCTCAAATATTCTTAAGTCTCATACTACAATACATGAGGAATCATAAGAGTTGCCCATGTTTTATTATTCACCATGTTTTGTTTCACATACTAGTGCTGTTATATTTGTAGGTTCAAAAAATAGATGTAACTGTTAATGAAGTAGGAAATCAGAATTCTCTTTAGTACAATGACATTTATAATATCAGCCAAATTACTTTTAATTAAAGCATTAAAAAACATCCTGCACTGTCTACTAGTCATAAAAATTTCCTGGAATTATTAGTTTTGCAGCCACAAAAACCTATTAAACGTTTTAATCACTCTTTTATGTCAAATTATTTTCCAGAAGAAGGTAGAGGATAGCTGATCTGTGGGTGAGCTAATAAATTCACTTATCCTACTAGATCACTGAAATTCTCACCTGTGAACAAGGAAACAGAACAAGTGAATGAGAAAAGAACGGCAGAACTACCCATTATTCTTGGCAAACTAAATTATAGTCCCTACTCACTACTGAAGAATAAGTGCTTTCCTCTGGTTTCAAATGTGATCAGTAAGAGTGACAGCAAAGGGGGGAAAAAAAAGATGGCCCAGGCAGACACCTTTAAATCAGTAATGCAATCACACCATGAAGCTGTGGAAAAGACTTCGCAAACCCAGGAGTTGTTTGCAGAAGGGTAGCATTTTACAAAGCCAAGGGTATTTGAGCTTGCAGTCAGGGTGGGTATGAAGAAGCAAAGAATATAAATTTACATGCCTCAGTCAATTCTTTAAATGTGCAGTGATTATTAAAAGGACGTTCATAATTTGATGAAGAATCTCTCCTAATATACCTGCTAATTAAATTACTAATCATGTAATAATCCCTAATGTTATATTACCTGGAAAATAAAATGACAAGGTCATAATCATCCAAAGAATTATTTAAAAGATTTGGAGAGGAAAGCTAAAGTGACTACAGCTGGATGAGGGGGTGAGCTGGTGTGATGGTATTCAAGTGGGCATAGTTCATTAAGTCACCTTCCATGCTGTTCAGAAAATTGTGTTCAATGGTATCTAGATCATTTAATACGTGGAGTGTACTGTTCAGATGGTTAAACAAATGAGATTCCTCCAAGCTTCGTCACCTGTGATTTACACCTCATTTGCTCTTTCCTTTGTGCTAACACCTGCTACATCACTCTTCCTGTTTGAAGAACTCTTGTAAATGCACCTATTGAAAACTTGGAAGGCAGTGTTCAGACCCATTGACATGATGATGTATGTTCTGCCATCTCTTTGAAATGGAACGTAGGCACTTTTTAAATGGGAGGTAGTACTTGGACTACAGGAAACACCCTTGCAATTTCATAAACTTAAATCTCAAAGAGGACCAAAGCCTGCTTCTCTGAACCCGAAGTCATATTCTTGAAATCTCATGTCAGAGAAGTCTAACTCAGCAAAATATGTTTTCACACCCACTGAGCACTCTCATAGTGAGGAGCATCTGGTGTTTGAGATAACCCAAAGTGCTGACTTTACAAACCCTCCTGAGGCCTCTAAATGAGTCTGTGTGAAAGCACCAAGCTATTCCTTTGTCCCGGGCAGTTGCTGACCCAAACAGAGCTGAGTCTCAGACTTTTCCTTCTAAGACCTTTATGGATATCTCTGATAACCTGCCATATTTTACAACCTGGCACAGCAGATAGTGAGCCACAGAAATTCTGTTTAAATTGTAATTAAATGCTTTATTTTCTACTAAGAAAAATTAAGCCCAAGGATCTCTTGGACTACATGGTAAAGGAAAGAAAAGATCCTTTTCAAAGATGAATTTGCGTAGGGATTCATTCTCCCAAAGCTCTAAAGTGTTCAGATTAGCGTGTCTCCTGTCTCTCCAGTCATTATCAGAATGTTTACATATAAAGTAATCTTTTTATATCTTTATTATGAATAACTATATACATTGGATGATCAAATCTTGAGATAATCTTATTGAAAGCATTTTTTGCCAATCTCAACCATAATTTTCTTATGAATCTACCTTAGGACTCATCTCAAGTACCAATACAAATTTCAGTTAATTTGCACAAGCTATGACCATCTCTTTCCAGTACATATTTACATTTTGGTTCACAACATTGAGGGCCTATTCTATGAAGAAAGATGAGTGATGATTAGTAAAATATTCTCACTCATTAAAGGGAGCTTCCAGCTTGTTTGAGGAGGTCAAGATGTGTAACCTTGTTTTCCTTTAATTAGTAAGTTCCTGACATTGCAGTCAGAATGAGTGTCGTTGTCTTTTATTCTCCACTGAGTTCCAGAGGCTTTTTATGACACTGTGTGTACTAATCACGATGCTACCACTCATGGAAGGAGAGAGAAAAGTACAAATGTGTGATCATGGGGTTCCAACAAAGAGTGTGGTACCCACACTAGAATACAGAGATTGCTTCCTAGAAGGCTTTCAATCTAAATAAAGTCTTGAAATTAATTTGGCAAAAACCCATTCATTTCCCTTGTCTTCTAGGTGAATGAAACAGTGTTCACACAGGGACATGAAGCTCATGAAGCACAAGGCAGTTTGGCTTTATCACGAAATAGAAAGGCAAGAGGAAAAAAGATGGGAGGTGGATGCCAGAGTGAGGTGGTGGGGGTCAGAGAAGCCTGCATATTCATGGGGCCATGCAGAGGGTTTTCGGAACTGGAGTTTGGTCACATTTGCTTTTGAGATACTTCTGAGAGAAGGAGATCGGTAGGAGAAACGTGGAAGGAGAGAGACCTTGAAGCCAATTGTAAAGCTGTAGTAAGAGTCCCAAAGTCAGGGATCACAGTCACAGGAATGCAGATTGTAGTAATTATAGAAATAGGTAAAAGAAAATGGAATAAATATTTCAGAGTTATAAGTGGGACTTGGCAATAGATGAGGAATGAAGGCACAGGAAAGTTTTCATAAGCTCACCAGCAAATGAGCTGGAGAACACAGAAGAACTCATTTATGGGAAAAGGTGAGACATCGGTCTCTAATATTTGGTCTTTATGGCATATCCATGTGGGTATGGTTTATAGACAGATAGGTTTTTTTTTTTCTTGGAAGGTCAGATTTGGAAGTCCTCTGACTTCTTAGCCAATGATAGTTTAATTTATATAAATGCAGAATACTGCCAGGGAATATTGTGTGAAGTAAGTAAACAGAAGCCTTTGAGAGCATGAGGATTGTGAGAGAGGGAGGGGGATGTGGGCAGGGAATGAAAAGGCTGAAGTTTCCTTTTACATCTTGTCTGCTTTGTCAGATTTATCCAGATAGACAGTGTGCAAAATCTGGGCCTAGGGCTGGAGAGATTGCTCAGTGGTTAAGGCACTTGCCCACCAAGCCTAAGGATCTCCTGGATATATATATATGATGTAGGGAAGAAAGGTCACTGATGTTACAGAATCATAGCTGGGCATTGTGTGAGGGGGAGGGGCTCCTCTTGGGTGACTTGATGATACAGGATCAGAGCTGGGCTTTGTGTGAGGGGGAGGGGCTCCTCATTGGCTCAACACGGGAGAGCAAGAACAGAGAGGGAGAAGGAAAGGGTTAATTGCCTGAGTCATAGCTGTCTGGCTCATCCTCATCTGTGTCACATGGTAATACTTGGAACGGGTACAGTGCTATTCAAAGTGGTTAAGTCATATTTTGTCATGGCACTGAAGACAAAGTAAATTCTGTAAATAACCTGATTCTCACACTGGACCAACAAAGATCCAATGTTATTTACTACTGCAATAGCCTGTGAAGAAAAAGGCAAGACTGGAGAGCTATGTTCTTCTCTAAAGACTTTGAAGTGCCAGTCTGCTGTGGATCATTTAGCATGAACAGGATAGTATTTATTCCATGAGATCATGTGCCATGTGTTAACGGATGTTAGAATAATAGGGTCAAAAGAATCCTCCATCCATCAAAGAGACAGTTGCCCAGCCTTGGGGAATGGCTGCTTCTCCAGCCAGCACATCCTTAATAGAGTCAGGTACTGTGCCTCCTTGAATAGAATTCTTGAAAGTTGGCTACTTTCTTTGCCATGTTTATAAACTGGATCCTATTTTTCATTGAAGTAATTATGTACCAAGTTGCTTTTCTGATCATAAACAAGTTATCATAAAAGTTAGTATGTAAAACTACATATCTCTATAGTCAAATTATTAACCTTCTATAGTACTATAAAACCAGAGCTATATTATGATTAATAAGACATCATCACACTATTTATGTACTTGCCATGTGCGTTCTTATAGCACCTTCTTCAATTAACATTAAAATAGTATAAGGTATTTTATTCAATTTTAAATAATATTTAAAATTTTTAATAGACGTTATGAGGATTTTATTGGCCCTTAAAAGTACTTTGAGGCACTACTCTGATTGGAAAGTTAACCCTATTTAAAATGAGAAGAAATAAACAGTTAAAATGTGTGCACTATATGACAAAAACAGAATCACCTTTACTTTAATTGCTACTAGTAGAAAATTTAAATACTTGATAAATTGCTTGTCTTTAAGTAAATGCACCGTTTTTTTTTTATTTCTTTGTCTTTCAATGAATGAACCAAATAGCCCATATCTCTAAGGATCTGGTCCTAAAGATTGTGCCAATAATTCTTCCTCTCTTTTTAGAGTTGAAAGTTATTTATTGAATATGATCTTTCTATATCCCTTCCACTTTTAGCGCTCTTCTATGGCTGCCATTCTCGTAATATCAAAGACATCTTTAAGAAGAAATTGAAACAGAAGGAAATACAGATTAAAACAAATTTAAAAGATACTCTGGCATAATCTATAAATGTGGAAAAATTGAAAGTTGTCTAATGCTGAGAAGTATCGATGCACCTGGGATTTTCATACAGATGCAAATGATGAGGAAATATTATCTACTTTGTGGAAATCATCTGATGGGGTTGAAAGCAATCACTCACAATTAGACCCAGAATTTTATGTCTGTCTCCCCCATCAACAGCAACTTCTAGGATATCCATTGCTGCTCTGTGGGAACAGAGAGTTGAAGACAACCTGATATCCATTATTAAGGGAAAGGAAAAAGAATACGTATGCAAAATAGAACATTCATCTACAGTCACATATATGGCCATATGGATCTTAAAAGCAACATTGTATAAAAATGAAAAATGAAATGTGTGTTGTGCAATCATTTTTCGCAACTTCACACACAGAAGATTCAACCTTAACACACTGTCAAGTATCCATGTATCTAATGAATGTTTGCAGGGAGCCAGATAGCTTAAAATCTCTAAAATGTGGATTAGGAAGACAGCTATTAAATACAGTGAAGGTATACCCACAGTGTCCAGAGTGTATAATGCGAGAAACATAGATGAATACATTTGGGTTCTTCTAGAATGTCAGGATTTATTTTATGAAATTAATTTATAAGCTATATCAACTTTTTGTCTATAACTCACAAAGTAACTCCCAGCTTTACTTGATAGTATGGCTTTTTGGCAATTATAGGTTGTGACTTTTTTTTGGATGTGTGTATGCATGCATGTATATGTGCATTTGTGTGTGCACATTTGTGGGTGTGGGCATGTGTGTGCCCCTCCATTTGTTTGGAAGTCAGAGGACAACTTCCAGGTGTCAGTCCTGCCCTCTACCTCACTTTGAGGAAGAGTATCTCATTGTGCAATCATCGCTGGCTTATGAATGTCCCAGATATCCTGACTATGCTGCTTTAGGATTAAGATGCTTGCACCGCAATGTCTGGATTTTGGATGTGAACTCAGGTCCTCATGTTTGTACACCAAGTGCCTTTTCCACTAAGCCATATGCCCAGCCTCTTAAGGTTCTGTTATTCTGATCTTAGTTACTAATATTTAACTTATACCATGCATTCAGGCTCATACAGTGATGTATATGTGCATTAGATCAACTACAAAAGACTTAAAGATGCTTCAGACTTAGAGGCTTCACAGAAGAAGAGAATGGATACAGATAAAAAGAAAGCACAGTAATGTCTCCACAGCTTCAAGTGTCTGTGATTATGCCTCATAATCATCAGCTGGTGGAGCCTTTAGGAAGTGGAGCCTTGCTCGATTAAGTATGACACCAGGAGCAAGCTGTCTCCTGCATCTTTCCTCCCTGCTGATATGTGATAATGTGAGCCAACCTTCTGCTCTTGCATTTTCCCTGCCATGATGAAAATTCCCCTTGAAATGATAAACTGAAAAAAAAAAGGCTTTCCTGCCACAAACTGCTTCTGTCTGGTGTTTTGTCCCAGCAATGAGAAGGAAGCTCATATAGAGTCCCTGCAGGTCTCTAGACAAGGTAGTCATGAATCTGCATCACAGAGCTCCTGGAAAGCAGAGAGTTCATTCAAGGCCAGGCAAAGCAGTGAGACACGGAGCTACCTGGATTTGGAATGGCGATATTGAACAAAGATGAGATTTAATCATCTGGTCATCACACAAGGGAAGAACTGTTTTCCTCCTAAAACGCCATGTCCCAGATTCAAGTGTCCCTTGATATGATTTGCATGGTGGGTTTGCATCCTTCATGATATCCAATGTGTCAATGTCTTTCTAACCGACTTCTCAAAGTTCATTGGTGGCAGTACTTAACTGCATGAATAAGTTATCTACCTACCGCTGTGTGCACCAGCTTGTGCTGAAAAGATGGTGGCTGTTTAATGGACAAACAAGATGTAGGAACATTCAGGAACAGTCTGTCTCAACAATGACCTCTAAATGGAGTCAACTGCTCTACTAAAAAATAAGTCACTTAACATGAGGCACAGCCTGAATGCCACTGTTTCTAACCAGTTGCCCACCCATAAGACTCATAAAAAAACCAACTTCATATCGGGGAGGAAGGAAATGGAGATACCATCATAAGATATGTTCATACAATGTATCTAATTATTGACAATAAATATGAAAAAACCCAACCTGAATCTTGAAATGGGCTTCTCAAACCCCCTCTTGCTTTTGGGGGTGGAGGCAAAAGGTATGTCTTATTTCTTTCCCTTAAGTTCCCCTGTTCTTCCTCCTAAAGCTCTAAACCATAATGTAATCTTTCTGAACCTTGTTCTCTGGTGCATGGATTTTATTCTTCAAATTCATAAGACAAGGATTCAATGCATTGGTGTATCATATTGTTGCATTGTCAAGAAACCCCAAAATTCTGGCATCACCATCATTCAGCTGGATACTGTCGATATCCTCAAGAAATGCCAACCAATGGTTACCAAAATTTCTAATGTTTTATCTCTCTCTCTCTCTCTCTCTCTCTCTCTCTCTCTCTCTCTCTCTCTCTCTCTCTCTCTCTCTGTGTGTGTGTGTGTGTGTGTGTGTGTGTGTGTGTATAACATGCATGCATGTGGATGTGGAGGCCAGAGATCTGTGTTAGGTGTCTCATGCTTCCCACCTTACTTTTTGTGACAGGGTCTCTCACTAACCCTTAAGATAACTGATTGGTTTTAACAAGCTATCCAGAAAGCCTAGGACTCTCCTCTCCCCACCTCCAGTACTGGGATTGCAGGTGCTCACAGCCGTACCTGACATTTTACATGGATGCGGAGGATCTGAACTCAGGTCTGCTCATGCTTGTATAGCATACACTTTTTTCCATAGCTTTAAACTTCTATTTTTTTAAATGAGATGTTGATATTGATTTGGGTATATTATCTCCCAATATTAAAATATTATCCATGTTAAAATATAATTACAAAAGTGAATATAACCATCCATTTCACACACACACACACACACACATATATATATATATATATATATATATATATATATATATATATATATATATAAGTTGACTTAAGGAGGAAGCATAAGGTGCAACCAGTAGTTCATAGGAAAACTCATAACCCAGGAGCACATAGACCAGAGTTACTGAAATAAATTTGTTTAGGAAATGTAAATGTAATCAATATCCATTGGGCAATAACCAGACTACATCTCTGCTGGACATGATCTGAATCGTTGTGAACCAGCGTCATTAGCATTATTATCAGTATTCCACAGCTGACAAGACACATAAAACAGTTCAAAGACAATGAAAAGCACTGTGATTGCATAGCATCAGATAGCCTAGGCAATGCCTAGATTTCTATTGAAAGACAGAGTAATGATTTTACTGAATTCCTAAGTGGTTCAGCCCTCCCCCCACCTCTGCCAGTGTTGCAGAGCACAAAAGTCGGCTATGGGATGTGCATTACATTGAAAAAGCCTTTCCATTTCTAATATACCATGGAGAAAGGAAAAGTGATCTTTGAATTTAGTGATGGCTAGAGGGTCTACAAGAGCTTTTGGAAAGCTTCTTTCTTCTGCAGTGTGCATGGTATGCCACACACACACACACAGGCACACACCAACCGCACACCACACACACACACACAGAGAGAGAGAGAGAGAGTTCCCCATGTGCTCACCTGTGGAGGCCAAAATAGAATATCAGGTCCCCCCCTCCATTGCTCTTTTTATTATTTTTACCCATCTACAAGACTGATCATATTTATTTATTTAATAAATTATATCTTTATTATCCATATTTACATACACTGAATGAGCAAATAATGTGCTGGTCTCCCCAATTTCCCAACTTCCCTCTTCCCTGTCCCCAGTCAGCTGGATATCCTCCTCCGTGGTCCTCTGTTCTCCACAGCATTGGGGTTGCAGACATGTGTGACCATGTCCAGCTACATATGTGGGTCCTGGGAATCAAACACTGAGCAGGTCTCTCAGGCCTCCTTAGGGCGTCATGATTATACGGGAAGTGTTCTTAACTGCTGAGGCATCTCTCCAGCCCTCTAAACTTCTTTATTCCCCTCTTTAAAGTGTTTCCTCTTGTCTTTCTTTCTCATCTTCATGTGTTTACCAGCACTTGTGAGATAGCTATAGACATTGTCAGGTAGATAAGTAGCAAAAATACAGGTGTTATTCACGCTGTGTTGAAAGTGAAATTGAACACATAGAAACACATGGCTGAGTGCATCTTAAAGGTATTTTTCTAACAGAACAAATCCTGTCCAGGAAGATTCAAGTCACCTGTGTCAGGGAGAAAGGTGATAGCATGCCAGGCTTAATATGAAGAAAGGAAGCCGTCATTTTCGGAATGTAGAGAGTAGTTTGAAACTAGTGCCTGTCACTCATCTATGGCTTCCTATTTTTTTATTTATTTACTTAGTTATTTGTTCATTCATTTATTTATTTAGTTTTGTAGTGGGCTGAAATCATCAGTTGCATTTTTAGCCCCAAAGTTGTTTGATCCTCCTCAGAACTTACAAATTGCAATAGGCTTTCTGATCATCTTTCTAAATTCAGCTAGATTCATAAGTTTTGCCTTTTAATTTTTTATTTATTTATAAGCAGAGAAACATACACAAAGAGAGAGAAAGAAAAAAAGAGAGGAAAGAGGAAATAGAGAGAAAGAATGATTATGCCAGGGAGTCTAGCCACTGTAAATGAACTTCAGATGCATGTGCCTTTTTATGCATTCAGCTTTATGTGGGTACTGGGAAATGGAACCCAGGTCATTAGGCTTTGCAGGCAAGTGCCTTAACTGTGAAACCATTTCTGTAGGCAAAGTTTAGACTTTTATGAAGATACCTTGTAGTGGTTTGATTCAGGTGCCCCCCCCCCACACACACACAAATGTATGTGTTCTGAATGCTTGATACCAGCTAATGGCAGTTTTCAAATTATAACCTTGTTGGAGGTGTGTTGTTGGGGGCAGTCTTATGGGGATTATAGCCAGATTTCCCTAGCCAGTTTTTGGCACATCTTCCTACTACTGTTTGCAGTTCTGTGGTGAAGGTGATGTCCACCCTCTGCTCATGCCATTGTTTTTCTTGCCACCATGGAGCTTCCCCTCAAGAGGAACCAAAGTGTAAACCAAAATAAACCCAATCCTCCCATCAGCTGTTTCTGGTTGGGTTCTTTGTCACAGCAGTGAGAAAGAAGGTTGACTACAACATAGCCCAAAGAAGGCTACTTTATTTTCAGGATAACTGGAGTCACACAGCAAAGTAATAAATGCAGTCTGCAATGTGATCCCAGCTTTTTCCAGAAACCTGCATTGGTATAAATCCTGAATCATTAACTTGAGCTAAGTTAATTGCAGTCTTGAATTTAAAATACCTACTTCATAAACCTTTTCCCTATGAGGCGATAATTCCTGTGGACTCCAAACCATTTTGTCAGGGAGTTTGGTGGGACAGGTAGAAATATGATCAAAGTACCTATTTCTAGTAAAGCTTTGCCTTGCTGTTAAAATAATTTAATACTTGCATATTTGTGTTAATTCAAATGGTGTGACCTGTGTTAGCAGACATATTTAATCACCAGCAGAACTTGCTATGTTAAGAATAAATTTATTCTGACTTAATATTTGTCGTGAGATGTATGCCATCAATTTCCTGCAGTGTTTTTCTTTAAATCAGATTCATCTCTGTCTGGGAGAAAGAATGATGTGTGTACAGCTCCAATGTGCCTTTTCAGCACTGTTTTCATTCGATCGTAACACAAGGACCCTTTCTGCTTTGATTTTTCACATTCCACTCATCAGTGGTGGCACTTGCAAGGTTATCCAAGCACCCATCTATAGTCATCATGAGAAAAATCTCACCTCCTCTGTCTTTGGAAACAAATTCAGTTTGCTTATGTGCCAGTGAAACAGACTTGGCACAGGTAGCCTTTGTAAAAAATGTATTATTTCCCGGCAAATTCCTGGATGCCTTTCAAGATCTGTGACTCCAGATTAGCAGAGCTGCTATCAGCAACATTCTCCACAGCAGAGTGGAGAGCTTTACTTGGTGTAGCAGGTTCTGTGAGCTGGGGCATCCTTCTCTCTTTGGCAACATTAGCTCACCACTTTGAAAGGAATGGAGTCCTTTTAAAGACTGCAGAGTCATTCAAATCTTCTCTTTCATGGAGGATCTGAATGAATGAATTGGGAAGGCTGTACAGTGAATGTAACTGTTGTATGCATATGTGTGTGGTGTGTTTATATTTATGTTGTGTGGGTGCATGCTTTTACGTGTGTAGGCACATATGTGTGCACATGTGCATATGAAGGCCAGAGGTCAACACTGAGAGCAATTCTCACTGAAAGTAGAGGTCATTAATTCTGCCAGACTATCTGGTGAGCCCAAGAGATATTCTTTCACTTCCTTCCCAGGACTAGGGTTACATGGGGTGCACCGTGTTGGGCATTTTCACGTGGGTACTGGGGTTCCAAACTCCTTGTATGGCAAACATTTGATCCTCAGAGCCATCTCCCTAGCCATGAATTGTTTTTTTTTTTTATCATTTAGTTATTTTGTTTTAAGATTTAAAATAATCAGTGCCATCAATTCTTAGTTTGTCAACTCTGGTGGTATTGACATTTCAGACTCAGTTTTGGCTTCTTCTGTGCATTGAAGGGCATTTAACAGCATCAATGGTCTCTACCTGTTAGATATCTGCAGCACCCCATCTCCCAGTTGCAACAACAAAATATGGTTTTGGAAATGGTCAAATGGCATCCTTCCTATTAGAAACTGATTAACTTCTGGTGGTGATGCAAAGGTTAAAAGTACCAACCTTTGTTTCTCTTCATTTGATAATGAGGATGGGGAATACTCCTTTTCTTGAGCAAAAACAGGAAATAGCATGATGCTGTCAGTTAGAAATGCATTTTTCAATATTTGTATTATGACAGAGAGAGAGAGAGAGAGAGAGAGAGAGAGAGAGAGAGAGCCAGCCTCTTGCTGCTCCAAACTCCCAGATGCATGCACCACTGTATCTGGCTTTATATGGGTATTGAGGAATCAAATCCAGGCCATCAGGCATTGCCACTGAGCCATCTATCCAACTCCTCTTTTTTAACATTAATTTTATACAAAGCCTAACTCATGCAGTAAGATTCTGGGGTACACTTGTCTGCTCCTGCCTTGCTATGAGTGGCACATTTACGCAGATTCCTCTCTTGTGTTGGGTAATTCGATTCTAAGCACAAATTTCATGTTTATTCCACAGTGAAGAGTTGCCCTTTGGAAAATAATAAATAACTTATTTTTGACTGCATGAATCTCTATATTTTTTCTCTCCTAATATTGCAGAGCTTTCTTAAAACAGGACTCAGTTGTGAATTCGGTGTCAAATAATGGAGTTAAGTTATTTGTATGAACTAATCAGTGCCCCTATTAGGTTTGCCAATTAGTCTAAATTCTCCCTCATTATAGAAGATTTCAAGAGGGTAAACATTCTCCCTGAGTTAAAACCCCAAAGAATGTCAAACAGAGCATTTATGATGCATTTTGCAAACAATGAATCCATAGTGGTGGCTTAACTGGCTTTTCATGCAGCTTTCCCTTCAGAATACAGACAACATCTGTTTAAAAATTGTCCCTAACTTTACCTCAGCTCTGGGCTCAGGAGCAAGCCATAGATCTGAGGATTTTTAAGAATATGAATCAGGTCCATTCCTATTGGTTCAGTTGTCCAGAGAGAACCTTGATTTAGTGACACTACTGTCTTTCTTAAGTATATTAATTTGGTAATGGAGAGATTGTAAAAGAGAATGGAGAGAATTGGGGGGAATGGGAGGTTAGGGGGAACAGGAGTATGGAGGGACTCATACAGTAAACTAAACTAATAATGAATTAATTTGGTAAGACAAATAAAGATGGGCAATTACAATTGTCTAATCCAGGAATTTAACCTTCCCAAGATTGGGTTTTTCTGAAGCCAGGACAAACCACCCTTGTGATATGACAGTATAGGGCTAAAATCTCTTCTTTATTATCCATTTCTAAAGACAGAAAATGTTCAATGTCCTGTTTTTCTCCTCTTGCAGACACAGGCTCCGCATTTCAGGCTGAAAGGAATGTCTGCTACTTGGGAATGGGCATTTGAGATGGAATATTTTGATTGTAATGGGGAAATGTATCCTTTCCCAGGCGGTTCTAACCTTCTCAATCAGCAGTCTTTTCTTATCTAATTACATGATTCTGAGAAGACCTAATGAGGTGCTGTCAGATTTCGATTGGAATTATTTTAAATTTTATCACAGTAGCCATGGTGATGATATATAAATGGACAAAATACTAAAGATCTGGAGAAATGTCACTGATGTTCTCATAGTTGCTTAGTGTAGGCATTAAGTAAGCATCTTTTCGGTCTTTTGCTTTCTCAAGAAATGGGATTTTTTTGTAAAAAGAAATAATTAAGAAGGAAACAGATTAAGTTATATGATAAAGCTGATCTTTATTATTTTTCTAATGAAAGCACCATTAAGAATTGGAACCTGATGAAGAAGGTTAGGTCAATGGGGTTGTGCCTTTGAAGGGGAAGGTGTGATCCGACACCTTTCTGACCATCATGAGCTGAGTATTTCCCGGACACTGTGCTCTTACACGATGTGCTATACAGTGAACATGAAGTCAGACTTAGACTGCTGTTCAGTTCTCTCAGCATTGCTGTGTTGCATCCAACAGAGGTTTTGCTACAAAATTTTTAGCTATTTTTCTGCTTTAATTATGCTTTTGGTAGCTCTCTGGGGAGTTGTGACAATGAAGTAACTTTTTAATGTGCATTTAGTTTAAGAAATATAGAAATAAAATAATGGTCAGACTCACAGATTCCAAGTTTCAATAGAGTTATCACTTACAAAAATGAGGTTGAACTTCACTTCTTAGGGTAACTGACACAGCTAAATTCAGCTTGTTTGGCTCCCTGGGTAATGAAGTCAGGGCACACAGAAACACAGAAACCACTGCACTGCTTTTATTTCTATAATTGTTTAAAGATATAACTTCTTTAAACACACACACATATATTTCAAATATATATATATATATATATATATATATATATATATATATATTTGAAAGCAGAGAGAGATAGAGAGAAGAGAGACAGACTGAGAATGGGTGTGCCAAGCAAGGCCATCAGCCCTAGGCATCTGACACATGTGCCCCAGGCATCTGGCTTTATGTTGGTTCTGGGGAATCAAACCTGGGTCCTCAGGCTTTACAGGCAAGTGCCTTAACCACTGAGCAGCCCCAATATTTTTTAAGGAAGCATATTTAACTAGTTACCTCTTTTACTGAAATGATGCAAAAGAGCACCAAGCATGCACTAAGTTTGTACATAGGTTCAATAAAATAAAGAATATTTACAATATCACCATAATCTTTGTGTAAGGTGCTTTCACAAACTATGATAAATTTGGTATAAACAATAAATCTAGATTTCCTTTTTCATTAATTGTGAACCTTACTGTATGTACACATCACATATTGGTTATATTCCCATCAGGTTATACTTATTTTCCCTCTCTCTCACCCCATTCCACTGAGGGCTCTCCTCAGAGGGATTCTCAGTATACCCCTGGGTTCATGATTATACCAGTCTCTCTCTGGGGAGGGGGGATGCCTCATGATACTCCTTTCCACCCCTTGGCTCTTGCACACTTTCAACCCCTCTTCTGAATGTTCCCTAATCCTCTGAGGTCATGTTGTAGGTCTCCATTAGTGTTTAGCTCTTTGTAGCCTCTAACTTTCGGCTTTGATATATCTTGAGTATCCTCAGTGTCTACTTTCACCTCCCTGGAGGAAGATAGACTAGCAGTAAGAACAGCACTCATATTTAATCTGACACTTTGTCTGTCTGTAACGTCTCCAGGGACCTGACAGATTTGAGAGAAATGATTTAACAAGTGTGCTAGCCAGTGGGATTTCTTTTCTTGCCTTACTGATGGATCTTGGGTGTCCCTTTTATTCACTGCTATCTGTGAAGAACAGATTCTATAACCAAGAGTAAGAGCAGCATGGATCAAAGGGGATAAGCACACACATTTTGAGGGTCCTACCCTCTCATTTTAGCCAAAGAACAGCAAGAGCCTATGACTGTTGAGGCATAGGCTTCTAACTTGGTTCTCAGCAGCAGGCATGAATTCCTTCTCACTGAGCAGGCCTCAAATCCATTCAGAGAGCAGTTGATTACCCCCAGAGTCTTTGTGACACTATTGCACAGGTGTGTACATCTTGCCCAGCTGGTTGATGTTGAAGCTTGACGGATCCCTAAGATCAATTCCTTGTAGAACTTGATTTCTTACAGGTCTAGAGGCTGGGAAGTCCAGTATCAAGCTAATTCAGATTCATTCTTAAGTGTCATCCAGAGGCCCTGTGTTAAGTACTTGGTATCTAGCTTGTGGCCATATTAAGAGGTGGGCTCTGGTATAAGGAGGTGAGACCACTGGAGATATGCCCTTGAAGGGAGACCCTGGCCTTTCCCTCTCCTTTTGCAATCTCTCTGCACTAAGGTGAGATATGATATATTGTGTGGCCATGGACCCAAAGCAACAGTAACAATTGACTAGTAACAAAAGGTTCTGAAAGCCAACGTATGTTCTTTCTTATCTTAAATTAACTACCTTAAGTATTTTGTTACAGGGATGGAAAGCTAAAACCATATATGAGGTTGGGTGTCTAACAATATGGTATCACCTACAATATTTTCTCATTATAGTCTTACGTGATAGAAGTGGTTAATGAACTCCTTGGGATTTTATTTCATAAGAACACTAATTCTATTCATGAGGCCTCCAACTCTGATCTAATCACCTTCCAAAAGCCTCCCCTCACAATTCTATCACTTTGTGGGTTATGATTTCTGCATGAGAATTTCTGCATCACATAAACATTCAGATCATAGCAGGTATCTCATCTGGAAATGGTGGCAGATAATGAAAATTGCTTTTTGCACATATTTTTGCACTCATATTTCTTTTCTGCTCCACTCTTCATAATGTTTCCAGCTCTGTTTCAAAGTTGTCATGTAGAAAGAAAGCAGTCTTCCATCCCAGACATGCAAGAGAATGACCTGTCTTTAAAAATGTCTCCACTTGCTACATTAAAACACATACACTCATAGCAGCATCCATGCTTTATGATTCTGGAGGGGTTGCATTGCTTCCTCTAACAGTGACAGGTCACATCTTATCCTATGTGACCTGTGTCCTGCATAGTTCTACAGTATAGACAGAATCATTGTGGCTCTTAAAAAAATGCAAGTCTGTAGAGGCTTTAATTCTTATCAAATCACCTACTTTTAGATAAAGTTCTGGAAAGTTGGTTGTTACCAGCTTACCAAAATTTAGGGGTTCATAAATGATAAGAATAAACTGTAACTGTAGTATCCTGTCAAATGACATGATTTAAAAAAATGTTCTGACTGGATTCTAGACCTTGACTTCATTTAATAGAAGTTATTAAGTGCCTCCTTCCCTTATGTAATGAAGATCATCATTGGTCATAAGTCACTGGTTTACTGAGAAAGTTGGATCACTTAAGGTTTTCATTAATTGAAGATATAAAAGGATAGATTCAGACTTAAATTTAACCCTTTCCTAATGACAGTGTGTCACTCTCTCCAGCTTCCATTGCATTATGTCCACTGAGCAATCCCTTTCTGCATTGTGTTCTACTAGTTCCCTTCAATTACAAATTCCAGGTAGAGTTCTATTGTCCTTTCTTATCTTTGGTCACCAAAGCACTTGATAAGAACACTAACTCCAGTGTTCACAGTGAGAGGCTGCAGCAGACTACAGTCACAATATACTACTCTGATTTACAAATTGTGTGACCCAGGACATTTATTGAAGACCCCTCTCACTCATTGTTCCCTGGTATAAAAAAGATAGAATATCAAAAATACTCACAACCCCCTAATCCATTGGCTGATCCGCTATGCCCACTGAGGAGGATCCCCAGTGGATTGTGGATAAAGAGGAAGGAAATGGGGGTGTCATCATAATATTTGCTCAATGTATCTAATTGCATATATTTAAAAAAAAGAATACTTGCATATGAATTGCTATGACAATTAAACACAGTCACAACACTAGAAGAGTAACAGGAATAGTATAGTTAAGTCAGATGCATTAGTCATCAGTGTTATTGTAGTTGCTGCTAGTTGTTAATGAAATCAGTAATTAACACTAAATGCACCTGAGGCTGTTTTTCTACTACCTAGTATCTGGATTATAGACTACATGAAGTGAATGGTCATGTCTCTTTTTATTCAGTATTATACAGCCAGCTTTTAATCTTTGTAGGTTTTCCATCTGTGAATTCCACCAACCTTAGCTTTAAAATAATCAGAGGAAAAAGTTGCATCTATGCTGATCATGCATAGACTTTTTTCTTGTCATAATCCCCCAAACAATGCAGTATAACAAGCATTTACATAACATTTGCATTGCAGTTAGCATTAGAAATATTGTGGAGACAATTTAAAGCCTATATACTAGGATCTCTGTAGGTTTAAGCAAACACTGTATCATCTTATGTTGAGGAACTTGGGCCTCTGTAGAAATGGGAATTGTTGGGGAGCCCTGTAAGCAATACCTGTGGAGATCCAGGGAACTGCATTCATATTTATGAATAAATAGTAAAAAAGAATGGCAAGGGAAAAGCAGGAATGATAATAAATCATAGAGATATACGAGGATGAACTTACCTACTTGAGAATGTTTCATATTGGCTCAGATTCAACTCCAAGCCCTGCAAGTATTTGCATAGGATTTATAATAGCAATTATCTAAACATATCATATGAAAATGTTTACTTAAATGGTCTTTTCCTATAACAAATGCAAGAAAGGAAATGGATCAAGTATTTCATTTAAAAAACCCAATTTGTTGACTAAACAAAGAAAGAATAAACAATTCTATTGTGAATTGTTTATCAATTTAGTTTTTTTAATATTTTTATTTTTTTATTTTATTTATTCATTTTTTCAAGCAGAGAGAGAGAGAGAGAGAGAGAGAGAGAGAGAGAGAGAGAGCACACCACCTTGTGGGTCTGGCTTATGTGGGTCCTGGGGAATTGAACCAGGGGCCTTGGGCACTGGAGGCAAGTGCCTTAACTGCTGAGCAATCTCTCCAGCCCTATCAATTTAGTTTTAACAAATTTGATTTTTGTGTAAACATCTAAATCAGAGTCTTCCTGAATTTGCCTTCTCCTATGTCCGAGCTTTTCAGAAAGGTCCAGACAGTGCCAAAAAAAGGAAGAAGACATTATTTCCTTTTCTCTGTGTTAGAATTCTTCTACTGTGCATGCCAGTGTGAACAGGAGTACCAGGTTGTGTTTCAGGACCTCAACAAGGTCATCTGAAAAAGGAGAGCCATAAAATGAAGTCATTTTATTACTCCAGGCAAAGCATGGATGATTCTATCTCATTCATTTGCCTTTCCTGTAATTCATAAGTGAACCTGGGAAAGCAAGACAGGCATCAACCCTGAGAAACCAATGTTAGACATCATATGATACATGGCCCCATAGAAAGCCTGCTTGGAACTACATTTGAAACCTTATTTCCTAATAGTGTCGCCTGACCCTGCATTGATTTGTATTGGTATCTTCCCCCTTCATTAGGCTGATTTGTGGTAAGAAGCCTCATTGGAAAGAAAGCAAGTGTGTCTGTCAGTCATCAAATCCCCTGATGCTTGATAATGATGTTAAAATTAATATCTTAACAGGCTTGTTTTAGTTGTTCATGAAAAAGAAAAGCATCCATGCAAGAAGTGTTTAAAAAGCTGGAGAATATACAAAAGTTAGTGTGTGTGTGTGTGTGTGTGTGTGTGTGTGTGTGTGTGTGTGTGTGTGAGAGAGAGAGAGAGCATGTATGTGGAGAGGGTGGGATACAGGCAGATAATGAAAGGGGATGTGTCAATGGAAAGTTACAAACATCAAAGACAATATCTGTTCATTAAGGTGAAATCTCTTTTAAAACAAGCAACTTGAAGCAATAGCTAATCAGAGAGTAAAACACTCTCAGCTTGTTCCTCCATATAGTACACACAGGCTGGTCTATTTTGTGGGAAAGCACTACAGAGCTTTGTGCTAGAATTGCTTGTTGAAAACTATACAAATTGAGTGAAAAATGTCTGAAAAATTCTATTTTTAACAAAGACTAGGAAATTTTTCCTATAATTCTGTTTTGGTGGAATCTTAAGGTTTTGGTATTTTTCAATGAACTCTGAATCATTTGTCTTCCTATTACTGGGACAAAATACCTGGCAAAAATCAATTAAAGAGAGAAAAGTTTATTTCAGTTTACAGCTCTAGGCTACAGTCCATCATGGAGGCAGAAAGCTTGACCCAGATCTGGTCAAATTCAGCCCTCAGTGAGGAAGAAGAGTGATGAACACTGATACTCAGCCAGCTCTCTCCTTATCCAGTCTAAGACCCTGGCACAAGAACTAGTGCCACATATTTTTACCATAGGTCCTCAATTAACCTAATCAAGTTAATCCCTAACAGTCATGCCCAGACATTAACCTAATCTAGATCATCCCACCCAGGTGATTCAATTTGACAATCTGTATAAACCATCACACATGCTCCAACAGGGATATTCCCAAGTAGCCCTCAAGTTCTTTCCAAAGACAACCTCCCAACAGCAAGGACTGTGTGATTATGATGGTTCTTTGGTCTGGTTGGTGTAGCAATTCTACAAAATGTCTTTCAACAAAATGCATTGAAACTTCAGAGAATGTTTCAGTGATAGTCTCTCTGGCCTTCTCAAGTACTGGTGTGATTGGCCTGACCCTCCTGTGTGCCATAAGAAAGCAGCATCCTTTCAGGACCCCCATGGATGAACACCACAGCCAACTCTTATTCCTGTAGAATCAGACAAAGTCCTTTCATTTCCAGTGCTGAGAAGTAAATAAATGGATGAATAATCTCACTCATACTATGTACTATTGAGTAAAGTGGTTTTATTAAAGATATGAAAGTGAATTAGAAGAAGAGTTTGAAAGTGAACATTAAATATAGATATTCATAAATACCCATTGGTGACCATACAGTTGTGTTTATTGATATATTTTTGTTTGTTTGTTGGTTGGTTTTCTGGTTTATTGAGGTAGGGTCTCACTCTAGCCTAGGCTGATCTGGAATTCACTATGTAGTCTCAGAGTGGCCTTGAACTCACGGCAATCCTCCTACCTCTGCTTCCCAAGTCCTGGGTTTAGAGTTTTGTGCCACCATGCCTGGCTTCCCATTGATGACCATGCAATTAGGCCATTTCCACATAATTCATAACGCAGCCTTCCTCCATCTACTTAGTATCTGTTCACTTCTCTCCTTTCTTCTAAGAAGAAAAATTTCTCTTCTCTCATGTGTTGTGAATACATATCACCACATGTGCCTTGGTATATGAGTAGACAAAATGTCCTATATACTTACACCAGAATATTATTCATCCTTAACTGATATATGCCAGAAAATGAAAAGGCTGTAAAATCATTGTAGTAAAATAAGTCAGACAGAGAACTACAAGTATGGTATGATGATACCATTGACATGAGGAACCTACAATGGGAAAATCCATAGAGACAGAATGTATGTGAAGGCCACTAGGAATTGGGGTTGGAAGTATGGACAGTGGAAAATTTTTGTTAAATGGGTTCATAGATTGTGTTGGGGAAAATGGAACAGCTCTGGAAAGGAATGGTGTTGATGGTTGCACAGTTTTGTAAATGAACTCAGCATCGCTTGGAAATGGTTCAATGGCAATGTGTGCTATGCATATTTAAACATAATAAAGTGGTTATGAATCAATAGGTTAAAAGTGCTATATTTTACTATTAAGCAAAGAAATTGAAATCATTCAATTAGTGAGCTGACAAAATATTTGAAAACTGTAATACTGATGGACATGGATGAACTTGAAGGCACATATAGACACTAACACACTACAGTTGGAAGCAAGTACACAGAGCTCGAAAAATTATGGAAATGTATCATGAGGATTAATAAAATTGATTTTCTGAGAAAAGTTCAAATTTGTGATCTTTGTGCCTCAGCCTCCCAAGTGGTAAGATTGCAGGCATGAACCATCACACACACACACACACACACACACACACACACACACACACACACACACACAAGCACACACACACAAGCACACACACACACACACACACCTCTATGAATACAGATGCTTGCATTGCATAAATTCATTTCTCTAATAAAAAGAACTTCAGTGACAACAAAGACTGAAGTTGTTCATCCAAGTTGTTGTTACACATTGTATTGCTATGACTCTTCATGATTTCAAAGCTGCATATGCCAGCACTTAAGGGGGTGGATTGTGGTTGTTTTTTTGTTGTTGTTGTTGTTGTTGTTGTTTTGTTAGTTTTTTGAGATAGAGTCTCACTTAAGCCCAGGCTGACCTGGAATTCACTATGTTGGCAATCCCCCCACACACACATTATACCTCCAGAGTGCTGGGATTAAAGGCCTGTGCCACCACGGCCAGCAGGGGGATGGATTTTTATGCTGCTCAACCCTAATTGGGATCAGGGAAAGTCATACTCACTAAGTTGGACAGTTGAGTTGATCTATTTTCCATTACCAAAATATGTAATGCATAGGATCGTCCTTGCCTCATGACTTGAGTGGATGGTGCTGGAGATGTTTATGGTTCAGGTGCTTATACTATGCTTATTCCTCAGCAGTGCTGGCTTAAAATTTTAAAAGTTCAGAGTGATGTATGCACACCACATTAGAAAGATATTCTCATGAACTTTGAAGTTGATTTCAGTTACAGTGTTCCCAAACTCTTCACCATTTTCATAGAAACCAGTTTAAAATCTGACCCATTTCTTCCAGCCCTGACCCTTTTGCATGCTCTCTCTTTGGTGAAACGGCAAGACTGAAGTCATTGAGATGATACACACAAAACCTTTCTCTTCCTGTGCAAGGATCTAGCTAAGCAGAGTCTTTCCAGCAGATGCTTGGCAAGTTGGAGCTTAAAGTTGAGAAACTTGAAGTCAGAACAGAAAATTGAAAAGAATTAGCTTAATGTCAGTGCTAAATAAAATGTGTGAATTCACTGA
Organism: Zapus hudsonius; assembly: GCA_004024765.1. Taxonomy (NCBI): domain Eukaryota; kingdom Metazoa; phylum Chordata; class Mammalia; order Rodentia; family Dipodidae; genus Zapus; species Zapus hudsonius. The sequence goes on from PVHP010002429.1 coordinate 25,274, forward strand.
TCTTTTCAGAGTATTCCCATAATGTACCATGATACGAATTTATGTCCATGGATTTACTAAAACCCTTGACCCATTTGTTCTGATTAATGTTCTGGAAGCATAAACTATCATGTTGTGGCATTCCCATAAAGATTTTATAAATTCAATAGTTAGTTAAATTTTTAATATGTTCACAAAGATTTCATTTATTAGGTTCTTCAGAAATTTGACATGCTTACATTTTAAGACTCATTAAATTCTATAAAGAAGAGAGGAAAAATCCTGTGAAAATTGTTCACTTTGATTCTCATGGGATTGAAATAGTAGATAATATTTTTTAAATAAAATTTTATTTCTGTCATATTTTGTTAGCATAGATTATTGTACTTTGACACAAATCAAATATTTGACATGAATTTCATAAATAATCTTAAATAAAGACATCATATCAACTAAATAAATAATTTTGCTTTTTACTATCCTGGTGAAAATGTGTGTTTGTATACAATGTATCTGGGACTGAGGTGAAAGCTCAACAGTTAAGAAAACTTCCCGGGCTGGAGAGATTGCTCAGTGGTTAAGGCACTTGCCTCTAGTGCCTAAGGCCCAGGGTTCAATTCCCCAGGACCCAAATATGCAAGACCCACAAGGTGGTGGCCCTGGTGCTCTCTCCCTCTCTCTCTTTCTCTCTCACTCTATCTCTCAGCTTGAAAATGAATAAATAAGATATTTTTTAAAAGTACACTTCCCATGCAAACACAATGTCTGAGGCCACCCGAGTTTAAGCTCCATCACCCATGTAAGCAGCTGGACATGGCTACATACAACTGTAACCCCGGTCTTATGGTGACCACAGACTAAAGAATTATGGGTTTGCTAAAATGGCAGACTTGGGAATCAGTAAGAGAGTGGTTCAAAGAAACCTGCTGATGAGTAATGGAGAGGAAAATCCTATGCTTTCCTCTGGCCTACACCCATTTGCAGAGTTTACACACTTTTACATACATGTGCGTACACTACACACACATATACATATGCTCACACAACAAAAGTATCTTTCACACATTCTACACTACAGTGTTTTTTTAGTGCATTCCAGATCCTCAACAGTTATCTAATCAGAGTCTATTTTTTCCTGAGCAAAACTTATTCTCTGTGTGTTGGGAAGCAAAAATAAGCAATCAAGTAAACATATTCTACTTGGTGGTGATAATTGCTGAGGAGAAAGGAAAAATAAAACATACAGAGATTGATGGAAACTGACTATTTCATATGAGAGTCAGAAATGTTCCTTTCATTGATCAATGATATTTATTGTCACTAGTAGATTTTCTGTTTTTTGTTCTGGTTATCTAAAGCTACAAAGTAATCCTTCCAGAAATGCGGGATCATCGGACGATGGTGATATTTATTCTGTTCTGTGAGCTCCTTTTGCCCCACTTGCTAACAGCTGGGACAATTGGTATTTGAGGACTGAATTATACAAGGCTTCCTCACTCACTCAAGCACCTGGTACCTAAGCTGGGAGGACTCAAGCATCCCTCTGTTCTCCAAGGGTTCTCTCCACATATTGGCTCCAGTATCTTCCATGCCATCCAGAGAGAAGCTGTGTCCTTCTCTGGGAAGTTACATAGCATCACCTCTGCCATACTCTGCTGGTACTTATCACATTCATGCTCAGTCCAAAGGGAGAGGAAACAAAACACATACACACACACACACACAAACACAAGTCCTAAATAATGTACCTGAGCTCTGTTATCTTAAAATAATTAGTATTATTATGTCCTTTAACATGGGAATTTCCCAAAAGTTTCTTAAGATGCCTTCTCTTAACTATGCTTATGAGAAAAAGAGTGGTTGAAACCACCATAAAAACCTATGTGTGAAGGACTAGGTTTTTGATAATTCCATCTAAATGAAATAGAAATAAATAAACAATATGGGCACTGTACCACCTTGAGACCATGAAACACTTCAATCAACTGATTTAAACAGGATGTAAGAAATGGTAGCTCAAGAACACTGGAACAAATCCCATGCTGACTGTGAATTCACAAAAATAAAGAATGTCTGAAGAAGCCTTCCTTCAAATTTCCACATTCTTTCATCAAGGTTGGTTTCAATATAGGGGGCCCAACCCTTTCAATAGTTGGATTCATCAGTACACTTTCTCCAACACCCCATTCTAATGTTTTCCTAATTAAAGCTGGTATAACAGGAAGTTTCCTGAAGGTCTCTCTCTCACACTCTCTCATATATATCTGAGTATATATATGAGGGATATATATATATATATATATATATATATATATATATATATATATATATATATATATATATATATATATATATATATGAGAGAGTCTCACTTAAGCACAGGCTGACCTAGGGTTCACTATCTATGTTGGCAATCCCCCTACTTCTGCCTCCTGATTACTGGGATTAAAGGCATGTACCACCACCGCCAGCAAGGGGATGGTTTCTCTCTCCTAATATGAATAGATAGATGATGATGATGATGATGATGATGATGATAGATCGATAGATAGATAGATAGATTCCTCTTTCTTCTCTTCCCTCCTCATTTAAAACTCCATGCCAGTTTGACAACAGTACCAAAAGGCAGATTTTTCAAAAGCTCATTGATGAGAAAAAAATACTTTCTTGAGGGATCAATTAGTCATTTAGGAAAAAGGCACATAAACAGAAAGGAACACATTTCCTTGCCCAAGATACAACTATTTCATCTTTTCCTATTTTAGGAAATCACACATGCTCATAAATTACCACTTATTGCAAAATGACTCAGGTGTCCTCACAATTTACAAACCCACTCGAGACCAAATTAAAGGGTAAACCACTGTGGGATATGTGGCCTTCCATAGGCAGGACCACGGAGAGCTCCATGTGCTCTGAGCCAAAGCAGACTGAATTGTCAATTGTCCAGCAGTTGTTGTATGTAATTTTAGTGCAAATGGCAAAAAAAGAAAAGCTAGCAAAATATATCCCATCGGATCATCCATTACTTTTCTGTGCTTCTACAATCGTTTCCTTTTCATGTGACTTTTACCTGGTCTCGCCTTCCATGTCTGCTCACCCACATGTACGTTCCATCCCAGGAAGCAGTGTGGATAATTATATAGATAGAGCATATTAGGAAGAGATTTTAAGAAGCATATTTAAGAAGTGTTTCTTGCAATAGTAATAAATGATTCCTATAATTAATATTACTAACCCCAATTTGAACATATTTAACATAAAATGCTAGGAAAACACAAAAAAATATAAATTGATGAGTTAATCATGTCTTTGCATAACTTTGCTATCACAAGCAGAAATTGTCATATGAGATCTCAATTATATTTCCTCTTCCCCAAATCTCTTAGTATATTTGCATATCTATGTGTATTTTTGAATACTTGTATATATTTTCAAACTCAGTTATATCCTATATTAAAACACTTCATTTCCATATGTAGCAAGTCCCGTGCTTTGTGGACTAATGGTTCCCTGACACACGTATGAGAAGTTTTCGGTACAGGCCAGGACTAGGAGAAGTGAGGGTGTGTCTGTCCCATGTACAAAATTCAAGGCCTAGAAGCTTTATGGATCATGAGAAATGCTATTTTAGGTGATACTGTCAAAATCAAAAGTAATGCAAAACCTCAAAATCAATATTTCCTTTTATAAAGTATTTTTATTTATGTCAAAGCAGAGATAGAATGAAAACGGATGCACCAGAGCCTGCAAATGACCTCCTGATGGAAGTGTTACTTGGTGCTATACATGGATACTGGAGAACTGAAGCCAGGCAAGCAGGCTTTGCAAGCCATTTCCATAGCCCCAAAACATCAAGATTTCTATGATAAAATAAGCAACAAAAGCACAGTGAGACATATTTAAACCTGAAATAAGAAAAGAATATACCATTTGATCAGAATTTGGCCATATTCATCATGGATTCCTGGCTCTTTTGGTAACTGTGCGAAAGTACCACATTAAAATATTGTCTTAATTACTGGTTTCTCTCTCATTTTCTGGTCCCCCCTTTGACTTTATGCCTGTGACACAGCTCAATTCTCCTCTTTTGTCCTGGATTTGGAATGGTGTGTGAAACATCATAAGTCTTCAGTAAACCTTGCCTGATTTATCATGAGCAAGTCACACATTTTCTGTCTTCCTTGGTCTCAGATATTTAAAACCCTTTAGCTTTAATAGCAACCAGCTGCTCAACCCTAACACATTCTCTGTTTTTTTCCTCTGCAGCACTGGGCCCTCACCACATGCCTCTACTTTTACAATTTTCACAGTGTATAAGTGACTGAGCTCTTCCCACATCGTCTCAATTGCACATGTGGATTTCTTCATTAACTCTTGCAAAATATCCAAACATTTCTTTCTACTTTCCAGACAACTCCATCTGCTTCTATTTCTTTTCCAATTAAACCTGGTGTTCATCAAACACAAGAAAATGTTAAGAAAATATCATTTTGCCTAATTGGTCTTATTGTGACAACATTACCTCTTTTTGCTGGTATTCAAAAAAAAAACCCTCTTCATGTACAGTGTATGTGTTTATAATATGGGGAAAACACTGACCTAGGAAACAAAATTACATTTAAATCATGGCTTTTACTCAGTGCAAGTGACTTGAACCCATTATATGTTCCATTTGAAATCTTTTTTGTAAGTTAGAGATTTATATTTTATATATATCCCATTATCAAAAATAAATTGAGAAATTTAATGAGAATCCCTGGATTAGTTTAGACTCTACATATCAATATTGACTCAATTCGCAATAAAGTGCATCTTGAGTCATATACAAATAATGAATTCTAGAAAGTATTTACAGTATAAAGATTTTTGTGGATAAAGCAGAACAAATGTAAAAGAGATAATAGTTATGCACTTCATGATTGTGCATTAATGACATTGTATAACTGTTACTTCCTAAAAACATCCTATTCTCGCCTCCAGGCCAATGGTCTCAGACTTTAGCATGTTCTTTATTAAAACATAGATCACTGGAATATGAAACAATTAAGCTGATACTAGAAGAGAAGGCAGTGGTGCTCACCGAACACTGAGAATGAAGGGTTTGGGAAGATGTTAGACAAAGATTGAGGAATTTAATGGGGAGAAATAAATTATAAGTATTTTAGGAATGGATATGATGATTAGTTTCGTTCAGTCATTTCACCTTGCATACATGTGTCATCTTTCTTATAGAATTAGGCTGTCAATACTCCATTAAAAATAAAGAAATGGAAAAACAAAGGCTTCCAGGCTCTGCCCTCAGAGATTCTGACTGAGGAGGCTTCAGCTGAGTTGATGGATGTTCATTTGTAGCTGGTTACTGAACGATGCTGATGCCACTGGTCCAGGGATGTCATTTTGCAAAACATTGCTCTAGTCAAATCTCTGCTGGGGGATTTCATCCAACTGTTCAGCAGAACTCTGATGCAACAGTACAATGAAACTGCAAAAGAGGAATGGGAATTAAAAAGAAAACAATACAGTTTAATTCTTTATTAGTATAGCACCTTGCAACTGCCAGTCAGGCCTACAGCAAAATATGCACTATTAATCAGATTTTCATCAATAGATTTTGTTTAACTTACATGAATAATTCTCCCCATCACATTATCTGGCATCAGGAGAAATGAATGAACGTTTCCTTGTTTCCTACTGCAGATTCAAGGCTCCAATTCTGGTGACTGGTTCTAGAAATGTTCTTGACCGTGACTTGGCCATTATATCCTCACTCTTTCTATTTGACCTTAAAATGGCTTGGGTTCAGTCTGGGCAAAGTGCCCTGATGGAGCCAGGAAGTAGAGTTGATTGCTATCAAGCAAACCTTGCCCTCTTTGTTCCTGTAATCAGGTTGGAGGCACTGGCTGGAAACATCTTCCTACTCAGAGTCAGAGTATTCAAAGTTGCATCTACCGTGTTATTCATTTGAAACTAATGAGCATCCCTTCCTGTTCACTGGAGTTTTCTTCGATCTCAGTAATCTTTGTCCATCATTGCCCTCTAGTGCCTGTGGGTATATTTCTAATGATGCCTCCAATTTTCTAATTAGGGCCTTTGGAATTAAGCTAAATTACTTAGAGGAAGATATCTTCCTAAATCTCACAGCAGTCAGAGGAAAAAGTCAAGACCTAGACAGTGAGAGAAATTTTATCAGAGTCTGTTACTTGGTTTAAAAAAAGTAAAAAGTTAAAAGAATGAGATATTTTTTCTTTTCTTTCTATTATTACAGATGAGATTTGTCAACATATTTAATGACATATATTAAGCTCTGTTTTCCCTCTGTGATACAAGTTGCTTTTGCTAGGTAAACTCATCCTTACATATATTTTTTTTTCTAGACACAGGATAAGAAAAGTTGCATCTTTGGAATATGATAAGCAATTTCTCCTCAGATTAGCAGAGACATTTTTGATTCTATTTGTATTAATTTTAGGAATGTTTGGGCTGCTAAATTAGCTTCTTCATTTGTACTTTGGATGAAACAACCTTTGTATTGCCTTCAGAGCCCTTTTCTTTCTAGACTATACAGGGAATTCTCTACATGGTATGGCCGCCTAGGGTCTCAGGCAAGACCCACTATTCTTGTACATAGGATAGGAAAAGTGGTTCCGGGGCTGGAGAGATGGCTCAGGGGTTAAGGCACTTGCCTCTAGTGCCTAAGGCCCCAGGTTCAATTCCCCAGGACCCACATAAGCCAGACCCGACCCACAAGGTGGTGGCCCTGGTGCTCTCTCTCTCTCTCTCTCTCTCTCTCTCTCTCTCTCTCTCTCTCTCTCTCTCTCTCTCTGCTTGAAAATGAATAAATAAAATATTTTTTTAAAAAAGAAAAGTGGTTCCGATGTCCTCGTAAAAGATGACAAAATGTAACTTTGTGTCTCTCCAGTTTTATGTTGTTGCTGTTGTTTGTTGCTGTTTTAAGGCTGTTTGTGTGTTCCTGTTGAGTGAGGAGTTTATCTGTGGCTTTGGCTTTGCTTGAGGCTAAGGTTGTAGTGGGATCATCCAGACTGGCTTGAACAGCAATCCCATAAGTCACATCCCTGAAGGCGCTAAAAGGGGTGACAATGCTGTAAAGAAAATCCCCAAAAGATGGCTCAGTTGGTAAAGTGCTTACCTTTCAAGCATGGAGACTCAAGTTTGATTCTTCAGAAACCACATTAAAAAACATCTTTACATAATGGTATATACTTGCATTCCCAGCCCTGGGCAAACAGTGGCAGGTCTCACTGACCTTTAGCCTAATAAGTAAGATCCAGGCCAATGGGAGACTTTATGTATTTTTTAAAAGTTGGATCCCTGAGATTGTCCTCTTGTCTTCACACGAAATTGTGCACATACCCACATACATACACACACATTTCCATGAGAAAAATCCTTGCCCATCAATGTCTTATATTAGCATTCACCAGCTGTAAAAAAAATAAATTTACCTATATCTTACTGTGATTTAAAATTAAAATCAATAGCACTGATAGCACTGGAAATGGAACAAATAAAAATGTAATTGTAAGTGGTAGAATTATCAGTATGAGTGGTTTCTCTTAATGCTTGTCTTCATAATCTAAATTTTATACAAAAGCATATTTTTAGCTTTGCAGAACTATAAAGCATATACCATAAGATTCTTTTATTTTAAGACCCTTAATGACTTTAGTAATCTAACAAAGTTGTACAGTCATCCCCACAATTAAATTTTAAACTTTTCTATAACCACCCCCCAAAAAATAGTCATGTTATATTACCACTCCCAAATTCTTAAACCCAAGATTTACAATTAGACTCTTTTTTCCCCCTTTTGGCAAGTCGCATAAACAAAACCACACAAATTTGCATCTTTGGTTTGGCTTTTTTCACTAAGCATTAAGTTTTCAAGGCATTTCTGTTATAATGCGTCATGTCCCTCTCTTTCTATGGCTAGACACTATTCCATTGTATAAACATGCCATATGTGATGTATAAGTTTATCTATTAATGGACACTTGGATTGTTTCTGTTCTGCATGTTGCAAACTAGAACAGTGTGCCGCAGCAGACATTGTATTTACTTTTGAATAGATCATTACAGCTGAGATTTATGTTTAAGACATCAATTTTTTATGTAACAGCCTCTCCCCAGCAGTTCATGAGGGTCTTGTTCCCTCAGCCTCAGCAGCATTTCCGGTGGTCACTGTTTTTAGTTTCTGCTCCTCTAATAAGTGTGTGACCTCCCTTTGCGCTCTTAATGTGTGTGTCCTCAGTGACTAGCTATACTGAATGGCTTTTCTTGTTTTAGACCATTCATGTATTGATTTCGAAGAAATGCTTGCTCAAATATTTTGCCTCTTTTTATTTTTCATTATTTTATTTTTTGACAAATGCATACATATTTTGTATGAATTTTGTATTTTGGTAATATTCACCTTACATCACCCTCTATTATGCCTTCCACTCCCACTGACCTCTTCCTTCTTTCCAAATGATCTCTCTATTTTTATGTATTTTTCTATTTTGTTTTGTTACCAATGGAGTTTAATTAGGGTAACTCCCATGAGCATAGGTGGGAGGTTGTTTATTAGAGTGTGAGCGATTTACCAGTGGCTACACCACCAAAGAATCTGACTCTGGTTTCCCCAGCAACCAGGAACTGCCAACTGCTATTCTGGGAAGAAGGAGATCTTGTGAGCCCCTCCCCATCCACTGCAGAATGTTGACAAAAAAAAAAAAAAAACAGCTGTGAGCTCGATTCACAATGTCTGTATTTTTTTTAATGAACTGTCTATTTTTCAATAATTTTAAAAATAGGAAAAGAAGCTATAAAGATTTCACAAAAAAAAATGTATATATCCAGGATCCCCTAGTAAGGTCTCCCATGAACTCAGTGTGCCTGTTATAGCTGAGAAAAGGATGCTGATAACATCGTGACCTAACTGTAGACTTGGCTGGTAATCCACTGGTGTTGACGGTTTTTCCTCTGTGTTCACGGTTTGAGTTCAGGTAACAGATCACATTGAGCTGTCATGTATCCGAAGCTCTCTCTACTCTCTGGTACTTTCTCAGTCTTCCATTGTTTTTTGTGTTGTTGTTGATGTTATGATGGACAAACTTAAGGAACTGTGGCCACGTATACTGTGGAATGTCTCCTTGTCTGAGAGCATGGGATACTGTACATTGTGATGAGGCTGAGGCTATTATTTGAGGTAATTTTGCAGAGATAAAGTTTTATCCACTTATAGAATGATTGCTTTATTATCAGTGAGTTGTAAAATTTTTCTTTACTCTTATTTTTAAATTTGATAATCTTAACACATGATTAGTAATTTTACCCTGTTCCATCCCATTATCCTTTTTGCCCCCTCTCCCTTTGCCCCATCCTCTGAGGACCCTCCGCTTTCAAGCTAGTCCATTCTCTGTTTTGTTGCCTTGTTTCTTTTGTCCATCTCTGTTATCCCTGTCAAATTGATGAAGGGGTCAGAAGTAGGCTGGTCTTGTGGTAGTATCAGTAACCAGGTAACCACTGTGAGGTCATGAGTACACCAGCCAGTCTCTTTTAGGAGGATAATGCTCCTTCCCACCCTGTGGCTATCACACGTTTTCCTTCCACTCTTCCAAAACATTCTCTGAGCCTTGAAGGACTTTTTTTGTGCTGAGCTATTGGCATCCTGATTTTCTGCTTGGATGAGTTTTGAGTATCTTTGATGTCTAAGGTCATCTCCATACAGAAGGTTCTCTGTCTATCACTGGTAACAACACTCATGTTTGGTCCACCACTTCCTCCACATTGTTCCTGAGTCCTGGTGGGTGTAATAGAGATGACTCATCCAGCGCTAGGCACTTACTCAGCTTTCTCTTCTTGTCACTTTGATGAGTTTTCAGTCTCCCTGGTATTCGCCACCACCTGGGGACAGGGTCTGTTCCATGCTGACTGATGCCTCTGATTCCCTTGAGTTTTATTTATATCCTGGTACACAAGTGCTTTTTCAGATCATGCAAATGTTTTAAGGTTTATTTTAGTTATATAATTATCATATGTGCCAGACTACCACTAAAATGTTATTATTAACCAACTCAACAGGGTAATGTTGAAGACAATTAAGGTATCTATTCTCAGTGTGAAATAAAATTGTCACTTTAGTACATACTATTGTTGAATAAACCTTTAGAAACTCACATGTATCTTTCCTGGAAAAAAATTTCCCACTAGGATTGGAATTGTTTTCTGTTTACTTGGTTGAGTACCAAATAAAGTTGAATTGCCTTTGGAAATCACTTTGTATCTATCTATTCATCTATCTATCTATCTTTAAATTTAACAGCACACAATATTCACATCAAAACTGCATGTGAATTGAGAATTTTAGAAATACCATGAGGTTCAAATATTTCATGGTGCTTCCTGATGCTTGACCCATTGACACTGTTTCTTTACAACTGACTTAATATTGAAGCCAGAATCAAGTTGCCAGGACAAACACTCGACTAGAAAGAGTTTATGGGAGGAAAGGGGTTTATTTCAGTCTGACAAATTCCAGGGAAACACCATCAATGGTGGAAGAAACTGGCCAATTTTCATAGATCCTAGCACAGAGACACCATCAAATAACCAGCAAACACCAAAAAGCATGAATAGCTAGAGCTCCAAACTGCTCTGAACACAACTGGTAGGAATGGACTCCAATATGCACCCCCCCACCCAGTGACAGATCTTTGCCAGTAGGGCTCCACCCATGGAGACTCAAGATTCATACCTTAATCTATAGGACCAAACATTTAAATCACTACACTTAAAGAAGACACTTGAATTTGTCCAAGTGAAACTCTCTCTGTGTGATGTTAAGCTCCGTAATGCCACACACAAACCAAGACATGACTTTGATCTATGTTAGCATCTTCCTCCTTAATTCAGGTGGACTAACCTCAATAGCTGAGAATGTGACTGTGGTTAGATTGGTGGAGGGGATACTCATGCTAAAATAATGTCCCTGGGATGAGGATCAGATCCATTATGACTGATATCCTCATACAAAAAGCAAATTTTGATTTGAGACATACAGAGCAATGATGATGTGAGGACACAAAGGAAGCTGGCTATCAGGAGAGGCTAGGGATAGAGATTTCCCTGATGGAGCCAACTTGGTGGCATGTTGATCTGGGAATGGATGCTTTCCTGAAGGGAAAGTGACAACTTAATGACACAGTGATCTTGGACTGCTAGCCTCCATGTCTGTAAGCCACACAATGTGTCTTTCTTATGACAGCGCTAACACACTAGGCTAATGAGAAAAATACTAGAAGAAATGCAACCCTTTCTATCCCCTACCCACAGCAGTATTTCCTATGTGCACATACTGGATCTGTCCATAGGTTAGGGGGTATCAACTGCACCAGAGGTAGACAGTTTTTCTTTTTTTTTTCTTCCCCCTTTGAGTATTGTTGCTGAGGGGGGCAATGACTCTGGATATTCTCCCCCACCATGACTCTTACATTCGATCCGCCTCCTCTTCTGCTCAGTTCCCTGAGTCATAGTGGGTGAATTTTAAGTCTGCTTTCTTATTGAGATCTTAAGTATCTCTGGATCTTTGGTATCCCCATTATCTGGAGGTTTGGTCACTTAAGGGTGTCCCATAGTTCCCTTATATTTTGTTCGCATGTTTTTTGAACTTACCCAAGTTTTTTTTTTGTCCTGATCTCTTTCTTCTGCTTTGTCCCCCATGTCTGAGGTTCTAGCTTCCAGGTTACTTACTCTTGTGGTGAGGATTCTAGAGATGTTTTAAATATCTTCATTTGATTTTTGTTTTCCAATAGTCCTTTTTGCAAGGTCTCCATCTCTTTGTTGAGTTGCATTTTCATTTCAAATGCTGTCTTACATAAAGCTTCATGTACTCATGGGTGTATTTGGTTATGTCTTCATTTAGTTTAGCCAGCTGATTCTTGAGCTCCTCTGATTGCTAGTTTGCCTTTAGCTCATTAACTATTCTAGCAAAGGCCATCTTTTTTTTCTTTATTGTATTGAGCCTGATGGTGAAGCTTGCAAGCTGATTCTGCACATTTCCATGTACATTATCAATTTTTGCTTCCATTTCCATTAATAATCTGGATATGGACTCCATGCAGAGATGGCCTGATTATGTTGTTATCTCCTCCTTGGATTGCATCTGTGCTCTTTCTTTGATATTTTCAGTGTGGACTTCCAAAGTTGGGCTACGCAAACATTGTGTGGGGCACTCTGCCTCTGTGTTCTTCTTGTGTTGTGATCTACCCATGTTCAAATGAGAGATGGGTTTTTTCTGGGCCCTCAGCAGCGGAGAGGACTGGTGAGATTTTGGCAGGTGCTTCTTTCCTCAGGCAGTATGGAGGGTTTTCAAAACTTCAGCAGGGTAGGGGGGGGGGCTGGATCTTGTTTGGAATCTGGTGTCAGTGGGCAAGGGCAGGTAGGAGGTCAGGACACAGTTCTGCAACCTGACCTCACCTAGGGTCAAGGGGTTAATGGGCAGAGCTGCAAGTGCACAGGCTGGTCTGGAGCAAAGCAGCAGGCTTGCTTACCTGGTCTGGAACCCAGCATCAGTGGGCGGGGTCATGGGGCCCATAGGCTTATAGGGAGCCAAGGAACAGCTCCCTCATGCCTTGCCTAGGGTCAGGCTAAAATATTGTTTTTAACCTCCCCCAAAACTTGATATTTTCCATTTCAAATTCTTCATTAATTTAAAAGACAGACTTCTTTTTCAAACCCATAGTTGGTTCTTATTGCTTGCATTTCTTTTAGTATTTTGCTACTTTTTCTTAGGGTTGATATACTTCTGGTGATTAATTCTGTTGACACCAAATGAATGTACGTTAACCATTAAGTCATCCCTACAACCTAATAAAGAGAGTTTCAAACTATTGTTCAGGGGCTGGGGAGATGGCTTTGAGTTTAAAAAACTTGCAATGCGGGCTGGAGAGATGGTTCAGAGGTTAAGGCACTTGCCTCCAGTGCCTAAGGCCCCGGGTTCAATTCCCCAGGACCCACATAAGCCAGACCCACAAGGTGGTGGCTCTGGTGCTCTCTCTCTCTCTCTCTCTCTCTCTCTCTCTCTCTCTCTCTCTCTCTCTCTCTCTCTCTTTCTCTCTCTGTATCTCTCTGCTTGAAAATGAATAAATAAAATATTTTTAAAAAACTTGCAATGCCTGTAAATCTGGGTTCATTTCCCCAGCATGTAAAGATGGATACAAAATGGTGTATGGATCTGAGATCCCAGTGTGCCTAAAAGGTGGAGTCTGGAGAATCCATAGCACTCAAGCAGCTAATCTGACATTAATTTCCAGTGGAAAGAGACCCTGTCTCAAAATAAAGTGAAGCACAGACACCTTGACGTTGTCCTCTGAGCTCCATGCACAGTTCATGCATACTTTCCCCTCCCCCCACAAACACAAAATTCTTTTTTTCTATAGGGGCAGTCAGACATTTTATATACCTAGAGTGTGGGAGGTAATCTTGCCTATATGTATGGCAAAGATTTTGGCACACTTACTGCCTGAAATAATGCTTACTATGAAGAAAACACTGCCTAGGAAGTCATATCCTGCAGGAAAAGCATCTGAGGCAGAAATGCTCATGGCTTTGCTCCCTGATATAATCTCTCATTTATAGGAGTAGTTCTCTCTGAGAGAATTGCTTTTGAATGTAGTATTATAAGAGGCTATGGATAAAATGCTAAAGTCCAAATGAAAGAAAATGTTGATTTACAAATAAAACCTTCTCTCTGTTGCACAGAAACTCTTGCCACTAAATAGTAAAGGAAAATTAATTAGTGGTAGCAGTAGCAAATGACCACCTTGCCCAGGATCAGGGACAGTTGAAGTTTTATCCTAGCCTGGAGATATTTACTTACATTGCTTTGCACTCCCAGAATCTTATGGCAAAAGAGCATATCTAGGACTTGAATTATTTTTCAGTAATGGGTTGTTGAAATCAGAATCAGCCTATCCTTCCTTTCTGAAAATTTTAAGAGGTGGTTTTTGAAATGAACTTTCATTAAAGAACACATTTGTAAACCCTTCCTTCTTTATTCATGTGTTCTCTCCTTCCCACCTTCCCCTCTCCTCCTCTTCCCTGGTTTCCCCTTCCTTCCTTTACCTCTTCTCCCTTGGCTACACATTCTATATACTGATCCAGTTGGTTGTTAGTATTGAGGTAATTGATATATGCAGGTACTTCAAAGCACTGTTTAGTCTCTAAGTCAAAGGGATGCTGTGATCCTCATGATTTTTCATCAAAGTGTGGCTTGGGCTATAGGTAACTTGACAGCGTTTGCTGCCTGCTGGATCTCACCTTGTTCTACATTTTCTCCATTTCATGTCAGTGAGTACACCACCTTCTGGATTCTTCTTATACACGCCATACTCAAAATGAATGGTGGATTAAGCTATGGTTTATACAGTGTTGCTTTAGTCCATTGTCTGTCCCTGTAACTGAATAACACAGAATGATTTTTGAAAGGTAATAGTAGTAATTAGTTCATGATTTTGGAGGCTGGGATGTTCAAGATCAAGGGACCACATATGGTTAGGGCCATCCTACAACTCAGAGTCCCATGACAGCACAATGTATCACATAGTGAGAATAGAACACAGGAGAGGCAGAGCCCAGATGGCTTTTTATCTGAGAAAAGACCTGATCCTGAGAAAGCCCATCTGTCCTTTAACACACAGTGGTAGCCAATGATGTGCTAATCTGTTACATAATGGCAGGTATTTATCTTTGCTTTATTATTCTCTAAATTACACAAATGTCTTATGTATTCTGCATGAACAAAGCATGAATAAGCAAATACAAACAATTGATACTTCCAGTTGCCTTATAATTTACGTGTTTGTAAAGTTTTGATGAGCCTCCACACTGTTGTGGCTGACAATAATCAACACACTTTGGTTTAGTGTTTAAAGGGTCTTCCTTATTAGTAATTGTACTCAGACAAATCACAGATATTCATATTTTAAGGTGATTGTTGAAGGTTGACTGGGGACATCCAGCCAAGATATTTTGATGTAGATCTGTGGGAAGTTGATTTCTTGCACTCTGGTATTAAAATGAGCTGCTTCAGAAATTTTATGTTCAGGTCTTCCTGTTATCTAGAGCTAATCAGCAAGGAAGCAGAAACTGCAAAAGCCATCTGATTCCAGATCTGATATTTGAGGAAAATTGGCTGAACAAGCAAGATGGCATGCTTCTCTTGCCAAGCAGTCCTGATCACATCGTGAGTTTATGTCTGTCACTGTTAAGATGGTAAGAGGGAGATTATCATTTGCAAATGCAAGGGCTTCTTTAGAGCCCTACAATAATTGATTTTCGTTTTCAACAAGATTCTTAATACCTGGCACTCAAGAAAAGTTGTAAAAGATCTTGATAACACTTTAAAGGCAGGAAATATATACAACAAAAAAAGATCACACAATGTAAATTTTTCCTATGTCTTTATGATGACTCAATAGCTATTGGTTTTCTAAATATGACTAGAATATGTCACTGTGTTATGCAGACTTGGCAGGCTGTAGCAGAGTATCCACTAGAAAGAAGCAGCTCTTACGAGCACATCAGTGTATGCAGAAGGAATAAAATGGGCAAGCAGGCCTCCAGGAACCCAGTACCACTTTGCGAGGCCATAAATCCAGTGCTGAGACATTGAAATACACTCAAACTGGACCTGACACTTGGGATCTGCCAGTTAAAACCTGCCATCTTATCAAAGCTTGGCTAAATTCATATTTCAGGGAGTCTTGCTGGATGCCATTCAGGAAAGGTGCAGGTGCCCAGGGGAACATGTCTGAGCTGTTTGCACACCAGCACAGCTCAGCCATAAGTGTGATTTATATATCAGAATGACTTCACTCATCCAGAACCTATGTTTGACAACCACTACCAGAGTCAATGTTCCAAAAATTACTGTTGGGTAGCAAATAGTCTTAATTTGTGGGAGAATAGATCAGGGAATGTTAATTAGGACCACTGGAAGGATTTTCAAAATTTTAAGGGTCTTTTTACATCCTTAAAGTTTTCTAAGCTCCTTTGCAGTGGCCTTTGGTTTAATTGCAATGGGCAAATGTCTACAGAAAACTTCGAGAACACTTGACCTCATGCAGAGGGGAATAGATTTTAGAGAAGTGTTTGCTTTCTGTTGTGATGTTTTAAAAGGTTTTATTGCTTAAATATTTAACTAAATTGAATATCCCCAAGTACCATAAACTTAATCAAATTATATAAAAGTTTGTGTTAACTACATTCATGATAGCATTACTTGTAATGTAATGATATTTCATTATGTTCTGAAGGGAGCACACTACAACTTCCAGGTGGTTCAACACTTGAACAATTTCGGGAACCACTGAGCTATAAAAATACCATTACTTCCCATTAAGGCTTTCAGCCCAATTAAAAAGCAAACATCTTTGGGAACGATTATTATTCCCATCGTCAGTCTTTCACAACTGAATGAATCCATGAACTACCTTTCTAGCCTTCTCAGCAGGCACCCTGTTTATTTTGTAATAACTCACTGTAATTAGTTATTTAGAATCTCTCTCTCTCTCTCTCTCTCTCTCTCTCTCTCTCTCTCTCTCTCTCTCTCTCTCTCTCTCTCTCCCTCCCTCCCTCCCTCCCTCCCTCCCTCCCTCCCTCCATCAGCAAGTTCTCACTGGGACTATAGGCTCAGGGAGTTACAACATAAGAGCCTGGTAATATTTATTAGTTGATTGAATTTGTTGAATTAGAACTTGCATAGTAATTTCTAGGTTTTTTTTATTTTTTAAATAACTTTAGTATCAATACTTAGTGTATGGGCAAATCTTATGATGGTGTCCCCATTTCCCTCCTCCCTATTCCCAATCCACTGGGGATCCTCCTTGGTGGGCATACTGGATCAGTCTGTGGAGTAATGGCTTATGAATTGCTCTAGAGATAGCCAGTTCCCCCCTCCCTTTATGTGTTGCTGAAGCGGGCAATGTCTCTGGATATTCTCCCCCAACATGGCTCTTACATTCTTTCTGCCCCCTCTTCCACTCATTTTCCTGAGTCATAGTAGGTGAGTTTTAAGTCTGCTTTATTGTTGAGATCTTAAGTGTCTTTGGACACTTAGGGTTCTGCTTAGGGTTGTGTCTGGTATCACTGGTGTCTGTCTCCATTGACCTTTCCTGGTTTATCTGACTTGCTGTGGTGATAGGTCTCTTATTTATCTAGCCATTTTCTCATAGTTTTCATCTGGGGCCTACATGATAGGCCAGAGGTGGTTTGTCTCTTGCTAGTATGTCAGCCATCATCCCATGATTTGTTGGTGGATATGGGTTGACCATGGCTCTCTCACTGGCTTCTGAAAAATACAGAATCTCCATCAGAGAATGAGATTAGTATAGATTAAATGAAACAAACATTGCTAATTTGGCAAGATTCTAATGGGTGTAGCCTCTGTAGTTCTCTGGTAGTGGGAATGTCTCCTTGGAGCCTGGGTTCTTGGTCCCCTTAACATTTTGCAATGGATTCTAGTCCCAGTAAAAGGTTCCTTGTCATTGAGTGGATCTCTTAGCCAATCTGAAAGCCACCGATTAACCACCTAGGTTTGGTGCCACTATTGCACAGGTGAGCACTTCTTCACTTGCTGGTCTCTTCCATATAGCAGTGTGCTCACCATTCTTGTATCAACCATCTGTATTGTACATCAGAGGTCTCTGCTTTCTCCAAAAATCATTGTCCAATTTCCCTTGGAAGTTCATGTATCACCTTCCTGCACTACACATGCTACCATCTGGGAGCTGGTTGCCATTCTGGATCTATCAGAGTCTCTCAGTGTTGTGTGATGACATTCTGTGGTTTCTTCAGCAACAGGGTCTTACCTTTGGCCTGGGGCATGTACTCAAGAGATTTGATGAAAGCCTGTCTTGTTTTGGAGTCCTCGTGGGTCTCTGATCAACAGCTCAGTGTGGAAAGGAACTAATGACTGGGACAGGAGGTTGCAGGCCTGATCAATTTTGCATGGGGATAGGCTTAATCCCATTCTATTCTTGGATTCTCTTACCCAGCGATGCCCACAGCTTCCTTGGGAGTTCATTGTATGAAAGTAAGGAATTTATGGTATTGCTTCTTTATTGGTTTAGCTTATTGTATAAGTCATCCCCCTCCCATTCCTTCCATCGCCTTTTAGAGTCTCTCAATTCACCTGTCAGGTTTGCTTAGAGTTTAAGCTTAACCTGTCTTTTTTTCAATTAATTAAACATTTTTTGACAAATTGACTTATAATTATAATTATAATTGTTTTATCAGATAAAACAATTCAGGTTGGTATGAGTGGATATCAGAATCACAGAGCTAACCAATTATGAGTAATGCTGCAAAACCCAGGAGACACCCAATACTCTAGTGGAATGTTCACAAGAGCATCACAAATCTTCAAGTTCACAAACAACCAGATTGTGGAGGATATAGCAAACATGGGAAGGAATCATGGAAATTGCTGATTCTACCATATGAGTAATTATGTATTATAAAAACAGCCTTTAAAAGATAATTTTAGGTTCTTTTTACATGCTTTTCAGTAACACCAATATTATATTACTTACTGAGTTGGCATATACCACCTCAACCATATACTAGAAGAATTTCTTAATTTCAGGCTACTAGATTTCCAGCTCACTTGTCTATGTGTGTAGTATATGTGGTGTATATACATATAGTGCAGTCATATGTGTATGCGCCCTGTGGGTGGAGGCCAGAGCTGAATTTCTGGTGTCCTGCTGTATTGCTCTTCTGTTGTTTCCTAGCAATGGGATCTCTGTCTGATCCTGGAGCTGCTGTTTTGGTCAGACTGACTGAGCAGTAAGCTCCAGTGATTCTCCTGTGTCTCTCCCTTATAGGCCTGGGTTGCAGACTTCTGTAGCCATACTCAGCCTTCAGTGTGAATGCTGGGGATCAAACTCAAGTACTCATGATAGTGTGGCAAGCACTCTGACCCACTGAGCTATCTCCCAAACCCCTCTTTTCACTTCTAATTGAGGTGACTATCATCAGATATTTCCAAACACCCAAAGTCCAACAGTTGCACTGGTTTTAAGACCTTACCAACAGCAATTCTGAGATAACCAGGATATATATATATATATATATATATATATATATATATATATATATATATATAATCATTTTATCTTTTATTATAAACTTATTTATTCTTAATTAGATGTATTGATTGAGTGAGTCTTTTGATGGTACCCCTATTTCCCTCCTCCCTATCTCCAACCCACTGGAGGCACTCTTCAGTGGAATTGCTGGACCAGTCTATGAGATAGGGTGTTATGAATTGTACATGAAGTAGCCAGTATTTTTTCCTTGTGTGTTGTTGCTGGCTATGGATATTCTCCTCCACCATGGCTCTTACAATCTTTCCACCCTCTCTTCTGTAAAGTTCCCTAAGTAATAGTGAGTGAGTTTTAAGTCTGATTTACTGTTGAGTTCTTAAGAGTCTCTGGGTTTCTGCTTGGACTATGTTGGGCATCATTGATGTCTGTCTCCATTGACTTTTCATAGGTTATCTGACTTGCTGTCGAGGTAGTTCTCTAGTTTATCTTACCACATTCTTTAAGGTTTCATTCATGCCCTATATGATAAGTTAGAGTTGGTTCATCTCCCGCCTGGGTGTCAGCCATCATCCCATGTCCTGTTGGTGAAGTTGGTTTGTCCACGGTTCTCATTGCCTTCTGAAAAGTAAAAGCAGAATCTCCAATGGAGAGTGAGATCAGTGTAGGTAAAATGAGACATTGTTGATTTGGCAAGATTCAAGCCATTGGTTAACCACCTAGGTTTAGCGCCACTATTGCACAGATGAGCACTTCTAGGCTTGCTGGACTTTGCTGTATAGCAGTGTCCTCAGCCTTCTCACAACATCCATTGATATTGTATATCAATATCCTCTGCTTTCTCTCAATATAGCTGCCCAGTTTCCCCTGGCAGCTCATGTAATGCCTTCCAGCACTACACAAGCTACCATCTGGGAGCTGGTTGCCTTTCTGAATCCAGCAGGATCTCGCAGTGTTGTGTGATGCCAATCTGTATTATATTAAGGGTCTTATCTTTTGCCTGAGGTGGGTATTCAAGAGTTTTGACATAAGCCCGTATTATTTTGGGGACCTTGGTGTTTCTCTTAGATCAACAGCTCTGTGTGACAAGTAACCAATTACTGGGACAGGGAGTTACAGGCCAGAGCAATTTGTCTTAAGTTTAGGCATCCTTCCACCCCATTCAGGGCCCTTCTTACCAAATGATGTCCCCAGCTTCCTTGAGCGCTTGATGTATAAAAGCAAGGATTTTATGGTTTCAATTCATTATTGGTTTAGAATAGTATATATCTCCCCAACATTCCCATACCCCCCACCCTCCATTCCTTCCATCCCTTTAATCAGTCTCTCAATTCACATGTCAGGTTTGTTTACTTTTCAAGCTTAACCTGATAACCGGGTTTTCAAACCAATCATTTCCTGAAAGTTGGGCATTAGGAAGCACAATTAAATTTGGTGAAACAAGAGATAAAGCCAACCCCCCAAAGGGGAACTTGTTACTCTTGCTAATGGAACCCTTCTTAGGGAAGATCAGCCACCACCACACAGCGGGACCTTGGACACCAGAGCATCTTCATTTCAGATGCTGTCCTTTCCTCTGCTCTTGCTCACAATCTTGTCTTAAGCTCTTTCAATTCTCCCTCGTGTTCACTCTCTAAATGGATCTTGTTCTGGGGCTATTTGTAGCACACAGCACATCTTACTGTTTGTTCTTTCCCTGTCCTCAATCTCAGACAGTTCAGATCTTGTCAGCTTGTGTCAGAACTCATTATTAGAGCTCACCTTCCCTGCTCCTTTCACAATGTATCTTCTGCATCTCCCTCCATCCTAAGAAATCATAGAATGTCTCCTCTCTTTCTCTCTGGGTCATTAGTTAAAGGCCCTGATCATGAAGGCTAAAGATACTAATATACTAATTGTAGATATTGCACCCAGGAAAGTTTTCTTTTCCCATTCTTGGGCTTAGCATATGAATGAAGCTAATTGCATATATGGATATAGAAACGAATAGTTTAGAAACACTTCCAGAGGTAAGGAGAGTATAAGAGGCCCATTTGTAATGCTGTCCTATGTCTATGGTGTAAATATTCTCACCCTGGCCATTTTTAAGCTGGCGACTTCCCTGCACATAGGAAAGGGAAGAATTGTGCGGTACTACACCATTGTATAATTCCAGCACAAAGTGTAGATGACCTTGAGAGTATATATGAGGGTTTGCAACATCTGTGAAATAGCAGCTAATAAGTACTTAGGCTTTGAAGACCATAGGGTCTCATTCATACTCCCCTCAATTTTGCTGTAACATGAGAGCTAATATAAATTATATGTAATTGAATGAGTGAGGCTATGTGCCACTAAAGCTTTATTGACACAAGTAGGTAGCAGGTTGTATCCAGCCTTGGGGCCATTGTTTCCTCACTTATGGATAGATAATGATAAACCATAAAAAAGAAGTACATTGCAATGAGTTTTTAATGTTAACTCTAATTTAAATATATTTATTTAGGAGTCTATATAATTTAATGTTTAATTTCTATGTGGAATAAACAGCTTGAAAATTCCCAATAATTTAATGGCATTTGTGAACTTGTACAAGCCAGTTGTAGCAAGTCACTGAGTGTACCTCTGCTTCAAGGGTACTCACTCACTGTCTGATGCCAACCAGGGTATCCAATGTCAATGCAGGCTATTATTAGTTTAAAATACAGGAAGATGGATCAGAATTTAAAGGTACTTTTTTGCAAGACCTTCCAGCCCAGGTTTGATTCTCCAGTACCTACATAAAGCCAGATGCATGTGCATGCATCTGGAGTTTGTTTGCAGTGGCAGGACACCCTGGTATACCCATTTTCTCTCTGTCTGATGCCATTTGTTATTATGGAAGAAGAGCCTTAGTGGATCTGTATGGCCATCCATTGGGTAAAACCTGAGAATTGAATCGGCATTATAAAGGAAGGAAGAGGGGCAGATAAACATTCAGCCTTGGTAACATCATCTGAGTGACTGACCAAGACTTGACTGACACTGGGACTGGTTTTCATCTGTGAATTAATAGTTCCATTACATATTGCTATGCCAGCTACATTGTTCATGTCTTATCTTTGGGGTTCATGTCACTTGTAACCAAAAGAATTGTCAATAAGTCAGCTGTCCATTTTGTGTTCTGCAAATGTCTTTCTAAATGAGTCCAGATTGCGAGCATATATTACTATCATAAAGGGACAATTCTTGATACTGTTTAAATTTAAGTACCTTATTTTTTAGCAAGCTATTTGTCTGTTCTCATTTGTTCTTGGTTTTATGGCATGTTATTTCCCTGTTGAGTGATGTGGTGTAAGGATGTGTGTGGTGTGGCTGTCTGTTCATAGATGAACAGTCCTTGAACATAACACTTCATGAAAATCTAGATGCTGGTGAAAAATACAGAGGGCATGGGGAGACGGCTCAGTAGCAAACTGCTGGGCAAACACGAAGATGGGAATTCACATAAATGCTGAGTGTGTATGAGGCCCACATTTAATCTCAGTGACCCTGGGGCCAAGCTGGCTATTTAGACTAGCCATGTCTGCAAGTTCTAGGATGCATTGAGAGACCCTACCTTGGAAAATAAGGACAGTGATGGAGGAAGATACCCCATAGCAACCTCTGATCTCCTCACACATGCTCACTTGAATACACATATTTGCCCATGCAAAAGTGAACACACATGCCATACACATATGCAAAATGCTGATAAATTCAATCCTTATTTCTATTGTGCTTAAATGGAGATGGTCATCAAAGCCCTTGGTTTAATGACTTGTGGCTCTGTTATGACCTTATGCATGAGAGTACCTGTCCTCATACATACATTTCCCTGATTGTTTCAGAAGATGCAGAACATATAGTGAAGGAATTCATTTGCTGGAGAAGATGGTAAGAGTTTATTCTGTCTAGGGAACTGGGAAAACTCAATGTATACATAGTTCTCTGCAGTCATTCTTTTTGAAGGTATTATTTGATGCCTGTGACTTGCCAGACACAATTTCAATGGATGATTTTTGGATACTGGCTCAGGAGTGAAAGACACTTGTCTGAATATGCTCAAATGCCACATTTTCTTCAATTGTGAGTCACAGTCATTTGCTCATGATTTGCAATATTTTTTACTGAGTCATTAGGCTTTTCCTTTTGCGCTGCAGTTGTTTTTATGCCAGGGTAATTTAGTTTGGAAAATAATTTCTGGGGCTGGAGAGATTGCTCAGTGGCTTGTTTACAAAGCCTAGAGGGCCTTGTTCAATTCCAGAGTCCCCAAGAAAAGGCAGATGCACAAAGTGCTGTATGTATCTGGAATTTATTTAAGGTGGCAAGGTCGTGGTTTTCTCATTTATTCTCTCTCTTTCTCTCTCTCTCTCTCTCATGCTTGCTTTGTCTCTATATTTTTCTGTCTTTCAAATAAATAAATAAAATAATTTTTAAAAAGGAAACAATTCATGTTGCAAATAGTGTTGTATAATACTATGTTGTGACTGCATTCACAAACTTTCCCACATAGACAATTATTACAAAATTTGGCTGTGAAATGTTCCTGATAGGCTCATATGTTTAAAAACATGGTCCCCAGTAGGTGGCACTATTGAAAAGGTTGTGAAACAGGAGAGGGAGCCTTGCTGCAGGAAGTCTTCCCTGGTGAGTCTCAGTTTCCCAGGTACATCTCCTGTGGGCGTTTGTCTTAGCCTGTTCCTACAAGAGCATGCCTGATGATGGGCCGGGTATAAAGAAAGGAAGTTCATCTGAGTCATAACTGTGGTAGCTGGAAAGTCCAAATGGTACCACAATGGCTTCTGGTCACATCCCCCACCCCCTTATCCCCAGCTGTGTTTAGGGAAGATGAAGGCTTAGGACAACCTCCTGTCTAGGGAATAAAGTCCAGGAAAACAGCAACTCACTTTATGAGGAAAGCACTGATCTGCTCAAAGGCCAGTCACTACATCCACAAGCACATTTTGGACCCAAGAAGGCTCAGAGAATAAACCATTCCCAAACCATAGCAGCTCTGTCTCCATGCCAGGGATGGAAATGATGGATCCAATAGGACAGGCAGATGGAGTGTTCTGGTTCCCACTCACCCTGCTTGGGTCAATGGCCCTGGCTGCCTCTGTCTTGCTCCACAGCTCCTACTGGGGCCGCCACTGGTGATCACCAAGAAAGGAGCCATGTTCTTCCCACACTTGGTTAGCCTTGATCCTAAAGGTGACTTAACTAAGACTTCCATGAACTTGTCCAGTGGACCAAACTATGACCATTAGGAGAGTAACAGAAGAAACAACTGGTTTACAGTAGTATTCTTATCTTAATTTCTGGTTTCCCCAGGAGTCTTTGTATCCATATGGATCTTTAAATAGAAAAAAGAAAAATCTAGAAAAAAAGGAGAAAAATGTAAAAAAAAATATTTTGCTTATCCCTAACTTCCTAACAAAACCAAGAAAATTTACAATGTAGCCTATAGAACTGCAGTGTGTGCCTGTGGACTGGGTGTGGATGACCCTGGATACTAGACATCAATTAAATCCAAAGGCCAGGCATGTGCAGATCAGGGATGAGCCAATCAGGACAGAGTGTGTAAGAAACATGTTCATGGCATTGGCCATGAAGCCTTGTCTCTTAAATTTTTCACAGCTGGAATAATAATTTTAAGCTGCTGTAATGGAACTATGCCTCTAAGCAAACAAAATCAATGATCTAACTGAAGAGAGTGTCCAAATACGTATTTAGATTTCCTCTCTCAGCTAGGAATGTGATTTCAATTGTCTTGTTTTTCCCTGCTCAGGAATCGAACACATTAAGGATTTTTTTTTAATTTCAAATCACCAATTTTATAAACAATAATAAACCTAAAGAAGCACCAGGATCAATAACATCTTCTGTGAAATGGTAGCACCCCTCCCTGCTTCCTGAATTTTATATGAGAATGAAGTGTTAGTACTGGGGCTGAATTAACAGAAAAAAGATAATTAGTCCTCTCATTTAGAAGAATCCATTTTAGTTCCCTTACTTTTGCCATGAAACAAATAACCACAGAATAATTCACAAGCATTTGGCAATGAAAGACAGCAAATAAAGACAGAAGAAGAGCAGCAGAGAGTCTCCCTCCTTCTATTTTTCTCATATACATTCCATCCTCAGCCCACACACAGCACTCACAGCCTGTTTATGGAGGAGACTGGGGAAATGATAGAAAAATACCTTATCTGTCCAAACAAAGAAATTGTGGAGAATAAATAAAGCATTGAATTTCCAAACCAGTCAAGTGAGCTCTCTGGGTATTATTTATTTTACCATCCCTGTAGCATTCCTTCTTCTGACTATGAATCTTTATATTAGGTTACAGCTTTGTGTGTCTGGTGTATGTGTCCTGTCTCCTTAAGACATGAAAGAAATAAATAGCCACCAGTGAAGAGCATGAGTACCACCATGCCTTGAATAAGAAAAGAGACTAGAGACGGAACGTGTGAGGACATCAAGGGGTCCTTAGCCAAAGATGGGCTAAAGGAAAACAAATGGTCTCACAAATTCTGCTCAAAAATAGGTTTTGTAGTCTTACTGTGACTTTTCAAATATCCTTCTGGGTTATGTGGAAGGAGTGCAATGGGAACTCGTACTCAGCTCTGCTCAGGCTCCTAGCTTGGGAAAACTCACTCACCTTCTTCCATGGATGATGAGGTTTCTTCTGAGAGTAGAGTTAGAGCCTGGAACTGAGCAATACCAGGAAGGAGGAGCTCAGCTTGTTCTACTCACCACCTAGCTTATGTCTGCCAGGAGAGACAAGTATACAAGTGTGTAAGTGGGTAGATCCTGTTTCCTGAGAGGCTTGCGATGCCTCACTGGTCTGCATCATCTAAAAGTTTATGCTTTCTAGAAATGCTTGCTGGGACCTTTCTGGGTTTTTTTATTGAAGAGTATAAAAATATTATTTTTTTAAATTATATCTTTATTATCCATAATTAGATACATTGAATGAGCAAAAGATGTGTTGGTATCCCCAATTCCCTGATTTCCCTCCTCCCTGTCCCCAATTAGCTGGATATCCTCTTCTGTAGGCAAACTGGATCAGTCCATGGGGCAGGGTGTTATGGATAGCCTAGGAGTCAACCAGGTTCTACCCCCCCCCTTTGTATATTGTTACTGAGGGGGGTGATGTCTCTAGGCTTTCTCGCCCACAATTGCTCTTACAATCTTTCTGCCCCCTTTTCTGCTCAGTTCCCTGAGTCATGGTGGGTGAGTATTAAGGCTGTTTTATTGTTGAGGTCTTAGGGGCCTCTGTACTTCTGCTTTAGGTTGTGTTGAAGATCATTGGTGTCTGTCTCGCTGGCTTGTCCTGGGTTGACTGATTGGCTGTGGTTATAGGTCTCTTGCTTATCCCACCACTCTCTGTGCAGTTCCATATGGATCCTCCATCGTAGGTCTGGGGTGGCTCATCTCTTGCCAGGATGTCAGCTATTGGTCTGTGGCTCATTGGTAGTGTTGGAAAGACCACAGCTCTCTCTCTACCTTCTGAAAAACACAAACAGAATCTCCATCAGAGTGAGATCAGTATAGATTAACTGAGATACACATTTCTGAGTTGGCTGCATTCTATTGTGAGTAGCCTCTTTGTAAATCTTGTAAAGTGAATTTCTCTTTGGGGGCCCAAGATTTTGGTTCCCAATGTATTTTGCCCTGACTCCCAATTCCAGTTAAGGGATCCTTGTCACCGAGTGGATTACTTGGCCAAATTAAAAGCTGTTGATTACATCCCCTAGGCTTTGGCATCTCTATTGAACAAGTTTTCTTATCTGGGTTCACTGTTCTCTTCCAGAAGGAAGTGTGTTCCGCCTACTCATAATGGCAGACTGCATTTTATATCACTTGTCTCTGTTTACTTCAACTATTGTTTACCAATTTTCCCCGGCACCTTATGCAGTGCACTAACCACCATCTGGGGGCTGGTTACTATTCTGGACCTTGCAGGGTCTCTCAATGCTGATAGATGGCTTTCTGTGGTTTCATCAGCAACAGGATCTTACCTCAGGCCTGGGGTGGGTATTCAAGAGCTTTGACAGAATCCTGTCTTGTTTTGGGAACCTCACGGGTCTCTTTGGTCAACAGCTCAGTGAGGGAAGGAGCAGATGACTGGGGCCAGGAGTTGCAGGACTGATCAATTATTCATGGGCTTAGACTCTCTCCCCTTTTATTCAAGGCCTCTCTTGCCAGACATGCCCACTTCTTGCTCAGTAGGTTATAGTATCCATTGAGGATTTTGTGATTGGTTTAGCTTAATGATTAAGTATCCCCCCCAATTCCATCCACCTCTTTCACAAATTCTCCCTTCTCCTGACTGGTTGACATAGAGTTTAAGGTTAACCTGATTAGGAACCACATATGAGGGAGAATATGCAACATTATGAGAGTTAGCTAAGTAAGATCTGCTCCAAGTCAGACCATTTTTGTCTAAATTTCAATATGTCATTTTTCCTTTCTGCTGAGTAAAATTCCATCATGGAGATGTACCACAGTTTTGTTATCCATTCCTCCATGGATGGGCATTTGGGTTGATTCCAATACTTGGCTATTATGAATTGAGCTGCTATAAACATGGTTGCACAAATGTCTCTGTGCTGAGATGTGACATCTAGCAGGTAGATGCCTAGTAGAGAGATGACTGGGTCCATTGGTAGCTCTACGTCCATTCTGTTCAGGAGTTTCCACACTGCTTTCCATAGTGCTTGAATGATTTTCCAATCCCACCAGCAGTGAATGAGGGTTCCTTTTTCCGGCATGCTCACCAGCAACTAGTGTTGTTGGATTTCTTTATGATTGCCATTCTGACTGGAGTAAGGTGGAATCTCATTGTAGTTTGATTTGCATTTCCCTGATGCTTAAGGATGCTGGAGCACTTTTTTAAGTGGGGAAAGGCCATTTGTGTTTCCTCCTCTGTGAATTCTCTGTTGAGATCATTGCCACATTTAATGAGGGGGCTGTTTCCTGTTCTGTCATAGCTTCTAAGTGTAGGGCCCTCAGCCCTTGTTTCACAGCTACTGGCTCCATTCACTGATTTCATGTATAGATTCAGTTCTCAGAGATGGAAAGCATGTTATTTCTGGTATCATTCATCCTTTTAATAAGCCATACTAAAATGAGGATCTCTTTTCTAAATTTTTTATTTAATATCTTTTTATGAATAAGTATATACATTGTATGAGCAAATCTTGTGAAGGTGCCCATTTCCCTCCTCTCTGTCCCCTACCCACTGGGGTCCTTCCTCTGTGCACATATTGGATCTGTCCATGGGTTAGGGGGTTATGAACTGCACCAGAAGTAGCCAATTTTTTTTTCTTCCCCCTTTGTGCATTGATGCTGAGAGGGGTAATGTCTCTGGATATTCTCCCACATCATGGCTCTTACATTCTTACCACCGTCTCTTCCACTCAGTTCCCTGAGTCATGGTTTGTGAGTTTTAAGTCTGCTTTACTATTGAGATCTTAAGTATCTCTGGACTTTTGACCTGGGTTGTGTTGGGTATTGTTTGTGTCTGTCTCCATTGACCTTTCATGGGTTATCAAGTGTCATAGTCAGTCACACGCCGCTGGGATAAATCTTCAAACCAGGCACAATTTGGAGGAGCAAAGTATTTATTGAAACTACAGATTGAGGGGAAGTTCCATAACAGTGAAAGAGGCTGGCCCTCTTTCACAGGTCCAAGCAGAGAGAGAAACCTATCACCTACACCACACACACACAGAACAGGGAACAGGCAGGGGGCCAAAGGGAATTTCTTCTCTTTTATATAGGCTTAGGGTGAGGTCTTACAACCCTTCCCCAGACTTAATGGCTTCCTGAGTCTCTGGAATTTCCTTCTTGCACTGCCCACACAGGAAAGGATGTCTACTTCTAGCTTCTTTAAGATTCTTTATATCCTGCCCCCTACTGGGAGTCTGCCTTCCTGTAAACATCTTCAGAGATCCACCCAAAATAGTTAAAAAGATCAAGTTGACAACAAAACCTAACCATCACATCAGGCTTGCTGTGGTGATTGCTCTCCTGTTTGTCTCATCACTTTCTCATAGGTTTCATTTGGGCCCTGTGTGAAGGCCAGGGGTGGTTTGTCTCCTGCCAGGATGCCAGCCACCATGCAATGTCTTGTTGGTAGAATTGGGTTGTCCCCAGGTCTCTCACTGCCTTCTGGAAAATACAAACAGAATCTCCATCGGAGAGTGAGATGAATATAGGTTAAATGAGACAACACCGCTATTTTGGCTAGCTCCTAATGGGTGTAGCTTCTCTGTAGCTCTGTGGTAGTGGGAATTGTCCCTAGGAGCCCTGATTCTTAGTCCCATACGATTTTGCAATGGATCCCAGCTCCAGTTAAGGATTCCTTGTCACTAAGCTGATCTCTTAGTCAATTCATAAGCTGTTGATTACCCTCCTAGGTTTAGTGCCTCTACTGCACAGATGAGGAGTTTTTTTACTTGCTGGTCTCTTCATAGAGCAGTATATTCAGCATTTTTGTAACAACTGTCTATATTGTATATCAATGGTCTCTGCTTTCTCCAAATACCATTGACCATTTCCCCTGGCAGCTCATGCCACACCTTCTAGCACTACACATGCTACCATCTGGGAGCTGGTTACTATTCTGGATCTATCAGGATCTGTTGGTGTTATTTGACCAACTCTGGTTTCTTCGGCAATAGGATCTTACCTTAGGCCTGAGGCAGGTATTCAAGAGCTTTGTCAGAAGTCTAACTCTTGTTTTAACTTTTGGTTCGGATAACTAGTTTGAAGGATAATCCAAAAAATGACATGGTCTTTTCAGCAGTGGAGGATGTGGGTTAGTATCCATCAGGGAAAAACAAGTGAGCCATGCCTTTAAGAAAGATCTTACCCTACACATCTCTCCTAATATACCTTAAAAGTTCCTGCCTCCTGAATGTTCCCAAAATAGTTCTATATTTTACCTAGTCCACTCTTGTTTCAATAGGACATATTCAATGCATATCCACTTAATGATTCAATGAAAACCATTTGTTTTGAAATCTAAATTGTAGTGTAATGGGAACAGAATACTAATATGTGGCTATCCACTATTTTCACCCACTCAGACTTCCAAGGAAAGAGGGGTTATTATATTTTCATCTACATACAAATTAGTAAAATACATTATTTTTTGATTGAGTCAAAATTAGTCTCCCTTGAGGCTTCAGCCTGGTATTTTGCATAGTTTTTATTTCTACATTTCTGGCCTTTATTCCCACCTTCAATGATTAATATGGTTCTAGTCTAGATAAACAAGTATGCTTAAAAGTACTCATAAGTACATTCTTAAGTGTAAGCCAAAATTCTAGCCAATTAATCTGCTTCTATGAAGCATTTTCATCAACTTTTCATTACTTTAAGTGATAAGGAATCTTCTAACTTATTCAATGGATGTTTATGAAATTTGTCATGTTACTATTACTAACTACTTACATGCATATTTTAGATGCTGAGAACAGCACAGCAAACAGCTCTGACAATGTCTCTACATTGATTCAGCTTCTAGTGGAATAGAGAGATATGCAATAAACATTTAATTTTGAATAGCGCAATATGAAAACAATGTTTGATTCCTTAACACAAGGAATGACAACCTGGTTAATTGCTAAAATGTGTGACCTTGAACCTCCTCAGTGGTCCCAATAACTTCCTTGATCTCAGTATTTTTGAAAAAGTCAAACTGATGGTTACATCTATTGAGTTGTATAGTTCTGAAGGCCTATAGTTAATAGTAATGCTGTTGTCAGTGATATGAAAGGCAGAACAGAATCTCAACAACTCTACACTTACCAAAAATATATATATTTTAACTACCACTCATGAGTTCATGGGTATACAGGAATCATCTTTGTATATTCTAGAGTAACTGTCCTGCAATACAATCCTAATTTGAGGCTAAGAGAATGACAACCCCAGGCATTGCATTGTGGAATGCTGAGGACTTTGAATAAAAAGCAGGCTCTCTATTCCTCCTACATCCTCCTGCACATTTTTTTTTACTTTCTCTATTGAAATGCAAGGCATTCTTCCAGAAGTGATACCTTTGTCACAACCTCCCTGCCATCATTTTATACTTTACCCAGTGAAGGTCAACCCGTATAGCAGGAGAAGAGATGAAAGGTTTCTATACTCTGGACATATAGAGGAGAAAAATTGATAAACTATTTTCCTAAGGATTGCTGTCTGGGGAATTTTATTATATAAAAAGACCAATTTTTCTTGCAGTGTTATTCCTCCCTATTCCACACCAGTCCCTACTAAGTGACTCCTTATCACTACCCTCCAAGAAATCCCACTAGACACCTTTATTACTTTTGCTTGCTCAAAATAGTATTTGACAGTCAACTCTCTGCCTGTCCTTTCATCTTAAACATTAGGTGACTCTGTGAGCTTGCATATAATGCTTTTCTGTTTATTTTTTATTATTTTAATATTTATTTATTTATTTATTTATTTATTTATTTATTTTCAGATAGAGAGAGGCAGAGAGAGAATAGATGTGCCAGGGCATCTTACAACTGCAAATAAACTCCAGATGTATGTGCCCCTTTGTGCATCAGGCTTTACATGGGTACTGGGAAATTGAACTCACATCATTAGGTTTTGCAGGCAAGAGCTTTAACCACTTAGCAATCTCTCCAGCCCATGATGCTTTTTTAAAAAAAATTAAAGTCTATTATCGGTATGTTTACACAGGCACATTTATTGGAAGGTCAGAAGACAGAAGGGAGGTTCTCTTTGCTCTTATAACTAGGTTTATAGAGTGACCCTAAAATATACTATTCAGGAATGAACTTAACAGGAATCATTCATGAATTAATGACTCGAGTTATTATTCACAAGTAAACATACCAAGCATATGAGCCTAGATGATGGCTAGAAGATACTGATGCCCTGTTGAACTAAAGTGGGTGGTCTTATTTTGCTTGTACTAGGACCTTGAAAGAGTTGGACATCTGACATTATCCTGCCTGTGCTTCAAAAATCATGACACCACAAGCTAAGTCGCTTCAGCAGCTTCTTAAAGCAATGTGACTAGGTTTCCTCTGCCTTGGTGTATCTTTGGCCTGACCAGCTCAGATTACCAATACTGACAATGTTCAGAGATGCTGACTGATCTTAATTGATCCTCTTTGCCCAATTTCAACAGTCACCTGGTTGGACTCTCAAATCAGAACAAGCATACATAAGTGCTGTCCATAGTGTTGAAGACAATTTGGTTGGTAAACATGGGCCCATAGACCCATCTAAGACATGTGGGCTTAATGTGATTAAACTGATAATGAGAGTACATGTATGCTCTGGATCAGCAGAGTCTGGCAGTCATACAATAGTTCCCTTCCTTTAACAAATGTTTAAAGTTTATCCAAAGTCAAAAGTTCCTTTCCCTTTGCTCATCCAGTGTACTACTTATTCACGTATCACTGGGGTTTTGCTATTCAATAAAAATGCCTATGAGCACCTGTATGCAAGAAAGGAAACCACAACCACAGTAACATCAGAACAGCCCTGGCAGTGGATGCAGAGGCAACCTTCCCACTCCCAGGCTGGATAGACAAGAAGTTAGCTCCACACTTCTCAGACTTTGCCTATTTCTGGATAGGAAAGTTCCAGAAGCTAATCTTCTACAAATTCAGAGCTATTCACTCCAAGTAGGATAATCAAGACATCAGAGGGTTGGTTACTTCCGTGGGGTAAAGATCAGATCTGGATGTCTTTCTGTAGTTTGCATATGACTGTAATCAGACTGTAATCTACCATCTCAGCTCTATGCAATACCTTCCTTATGGGTAGTCATCTGAACAAATTGTTTATCTTGAAACACACATTTTCTGAGTCCATCCCACCATCCAAAGTCTTGTACATTGTTCATGTTTACCCTGGGACTGTCTCAAAATAAGTAGAGGAGGAAGCCTATCTGTGAAGATTCTATTTTGTTGTTATAATTTATATATGTAGAAGTGTGGGGTGGGGAGGGACCATGTATATGCTGTGGCATTGTGATACATGTGTACAGGTCAGAGGACAACCTTGATATGTTGGTTCTCTCCTTCCACCTTGGTTGAGACAGGGTCAATCTTGTTGTTTGTCACTGGGAAGACCAAAATAGCTGCCCTGCAAGCTCCACAACTCTCTTGATCAATTCTGCTCCAATTGATGTAGGTACATTAGAATAAAAGACTTGGGTTTCGGTGTGTGTCTGACTTAACATGAATGAGTACTGAGGATCCCAATTCTAGTCAGTAGGCTTGTGGAACAAAGGCCTTTGACCACTGAGTCACATCCCCAGCTTCTTTCAGGGTGGAAAAAGGATGGACTTTGATGTCAGAGACCTAGGAACTTGTTCTGGCTTTGTCACATTGTACATTGACAAGAAGGTCGCTTACTTTGAGCCTTATACTGTAAAGGTAACATCAATCTCATACAATTATCCCAGAGATAATAAGTAAATCATATATGTTGCCCATCTACCATGGAGTTTTGCATGCAGGGGTAACACAAATGTTTTCTAATTTCCAAAGTTCTTTCCTATCCTTACAGTTATCATGTGTGTGAGTACACACAAATGGGCCCTAGTGTGCTTTTTTTAATATCCTTTAACATTTTGGCTTGCTTTATCAGTAATTGTGTGCATTATGTGTTAGTAATCAAACCAATAACCATTAACTTATTTTGGCTTCCATGTTGTCTTCTAAAATCATGTCAAGCCAAGATCCTAGCAAATGGAGTGCATACAAAAAATTTTGTGCCAGTTATAAAAGTAAAGGGATTGGATAGGAAGAAAGGATGAGCTGTTTCATCTGAGTCCTGCTGTTCAATCTATAGTCCCACGATTTGTCACTGAGTGGTATAAATTTTTTTTAAAGCTAGTTAAATATATTATAGAAGATCTGGGTCATCATTGGCCTGGATTATTTATCTCATGATAAATTGAAAACTTATGTATTTGATTATTTTTATTGGTAGGTCAAGTGCTTTAAGTACAGAAAGATGGATAGATGACCAGATAAAAGTGTACTTGTATAATAAGGCTTTCATCATTCCATGCCTATTTCCTATGACATCCTTCACTCCCCTTTACTACCAAAAAGCCCATCCCAGGAGTACTTAGCGATCAATAAAATTATCCTTAAAGTATATATAGTGAGACTAATTGTTAAGGCTGTTTTATAAACATTGGCTAATTAGTTAATCAATAATACTTAAGAGGTTTGCTTTCCCTAACACAGCCCCCTCCTATGACTTCATTTTGTGTGTTTTTTTAATAGACAAGATTTCGACTGCCTGTGCCATGGTTGCATTAAGTCCACTAATGGTAGTCATAAGTCAGAGCAGGCAAAAGGAATGAACTCAGAGCCCCAGGAGCAATTAATACAGCCCTTCAGGTCTTGGATGGATGAACACACCAGGAACAACGTCTTAGGAAAATGGACTTGCAGGCATGTGGTAAGGGTTTTGATTCATCCAGAGGCTTCATTTCTTTTCTGTGGGGACGATAGGATGATCTTAAATTCAGCATCACCATATGCTAGAGGAAGAGAAACATATGGAGAAATTTGAAGAGAAAAAATATAACCATTGCTGTGTTGTTTGCTTAAACTCAAAAGAGTTAATTATTTCATTTGAATGGAAAGTTCCAGAAAAACTGCCTATCTTGTTCTTTTCTCTTTGGCACAGATCTTAACTAGAAACTTGGAAGAGCAGTCAGGTGTTTCAGTTTCTTTGAGGATGGGGGGTGGGGGGGAACGGACTCTGTATGCTAAAGATCTTGCTCATCAACACCGAGGTGCAAATGCTCACCATGAAACCTAGGACTTCTTCAACCTTCAGCAAGTTACAAATGGCTACAATACTGAAGTCCCTCATCTGTAAAAGAAAAATGAGCTTGTCTGTCTTATATAATTGTGTGGTATTCCATTTGGTAACTTGGAATAACAGGATGATGTATTTATATTTAGCATAATTCCCAACAAATAGTAAGCCTCCATTAAATGTTAGTTATTACTGTTTCCAAAAGATGGTTTCTACATCATATTATTTATCAAGTGAGTCTTAAGCATTCACTATGAATGGGAAGCCAGGGACAAAAGAAATTAAAAGCTCAAGTTGGAGGAGAAATGATTATTATGGTTCCTTATAGAACCCTAAATCTTCTTCAGGACACTTCAGGCTTGCCAGTTCAATTAGTAGTTCACAGTTACTCTCCACAATTATATGTCCTTTTTTATGAAGTTGAAATTTATAATAAACATTAGATGAGCTAAAAGGAAAAGGGATCTGTCCCTCATGCTGCGGCTGAGCAGATATGGCTTACATTGTATGTCTTTGGAAAGGGGAGAACAAGTTAAGAATTTGCATTTACCTCAGCTGTCTTCATTGTTTTCTGAGGAGAAAAATCATAATTCTCAGTGTATATATCCATCAGGAGAATTGGATATGATCCTACCAAGTGTAAATATTTAGTTACTCCATCAAGTAGATATCATGGGGAGAAGTTCCAAGGTTTGAGGCTTCAGTGGAGGGGGCCAAGGGGTTCATACCATGACCACCCACCCATCACTAGGGAAGTGTTGTTTTGTCACTGGGCATTTGGAACAGGTGAATATGAGCCCTGAAGGTCTTCTTGTGACTGGTTCTAATGCTCCTGACTTGACTCTTTGGATCCTCATTCTCTCAGCACAGATGCAAATGATGAAGTAAATTCTGGATACTCAACACTCTACAGAGAGAAGCACTGTAGGAAGCATACTAAGAGTTAGAGTTCTAGGATTGGTAAAACTTGTACTTGAATCCTTAGTAGGAATATGACCTTTGATGAGTCACCTATATTTCCCAAACTCATTCATTCATACAGGAATTTATATGATAGACATTTATTGAGTAAATAAAAAGGGTTTAACAATATTGAGGTTGTGACTTGTAGAGCTTAGCATTTATTCTAAGACAATATCTTAGTAGACATTATCTTAAATATCTTTTGCTATATTAAAATAAATAACTAAACAAGGAAATGTCACATGGTATCATATGCGATGACAGTGGTAAGAAAAACACTTCAGGTGGGCAATATTAGTAATGCAACTTGAACAAGAACAGAAGCCCAGTTATGACAAGCTTGTCAAAGGACATTGAATGCCAATGGAACAACCAATAAACTCCAAAAAGCGGGATTATACTCAAGAGAATTCAAAATGGAATAAGGGAAACATATGAAGAAAACAATGTCAAGAGAAGACGTAAGGAATCCTGCAGGCTCTTGTAAGCCACTGACCTTGTCATATTTTGTTCTCTAGCTAACTGGGAAGGGTTGGGAGGGAGATGGTATATCTGTTTCCTCAACTTAGCCATGGGATGTCATTGTTAGTGGTGGAAGGATAAATGAAACAATGCATGCAAGCTTTCCTGAAGAGTCTAGAGCATGTGAAAACTTCAATAGTGAGGAGGTCAAAATTTTCTGGCTGCTCTTGTTTAGGCAGGAGACCTTGACTCTCCTTTACAATGGAAAAGAGAACAGGAGGCTATCAGAAATGAGGAAGTGGTCCTTGGTAGAGTGCAAACTAGCGTTCTGGCCTCAGCCACACACAGAGTCTTGCATTGAGTAGCTGTCTAGCATAATTTAGGATGGAAATTCACCTTTTGCTTCATGCTGCTTATGAGCTTGACAAGTCAGAAGAAAGGCTTTCCCACTGTTGTCTGATACTAATTATGCTTTAATGAAATCTCCTTGATTTGTGTAAAAAATACCCTAATGTCTGTTTTCTGGGCAACAAGCCAGCACCACACAGCCCCAACCAACATTGCTGGTGTGCTTGAGTCACTGAGGACTTGTTGTTTACTCTTTCCTGAAACATGGGGCTTCAGTGTTCATGTTCTCATTTTGGTGATGTGTCTCTTAATAATCATTTTCTTTAGAAACAGGATCAACCACATTGGTGACTAAGTGGACAAAATCAAATCATTCTCTCCTTGCCTGAAGCCTGCTGACAATTCTTGTTTTGAGTATGTCTGGACTCATCTTTCAACATGTCATGTTTTGAAAAAGAACTTCTCATTGCTTGGATTTACAATAATCTATGCTTTCTTCAAGAAGTAAGCTGTTCCCCAGCCTTTCTCTGCCTCTTCTGAATGTCCCTATATATGAGTAAGCTTTTCCTTTCTTTGTGGTATAAGAAAAGAGCAGAGTTCAATACAACTAAATACATATCCTAAAGCCCTCCATTGCCTTGATATTGCTTTTGGAATACATTCAAGCTGTCAAAACTCCTCAAGACTGGATCAGCTATTGTCTGACCAGTTGACATGGAACAAAAAACCATCCACGCACAACCCAATGAGAAATTCTGCACCTAAGATGGGTCTGGCCTAGAGGGCCTGAACTGCAGTAATGTCAAGAGGCAGAAAGCAGATGTCCTGATAGCTGCCTGAGCGGCCATTGACATAGCTCTCTTCTGGTTGCCATGACCACAAGCTCCAGAAAGTCATTTTGTGTTAACCTTTCCAACTCACTCCCTGAAGTGTCATTGAGACCACTAAAAAGCAGTTGAGAGTGATGAGAACTTGTGTCTGGTATTGGTCTTCAGTGACTGATGGGGTCTACAAGTCAGTGACTGGGCTTAGCCTTTCACTTTGAGGTTTCAGAAATCAGCTTTGGTCATTGATCATGAGTAAAATTGCTAACTGCAGTGTGAGAGTCTAAGAAAACAGGATGCTAATTTATTACCAATGGAAGCTATTACTGTCATGTTCAACTGAAATCTTGTAATTACATGACCATTGGACACTCAAATTATAGAGGATAGAAAATTATAACTAAAAGAAATTTTTGTTTCTATAAAGATCAAAACTATTAAAAAGCTCCAAAATCATTACCATTTTCTCTACCTATGAGCAAATGGCTCCATTGAAATTTCTTTTGCTTGTAAGCAACAGAACTCATCCCTAAATGGCATGTGTTAAATATACATTTAATAAAATCATATGAAGCTTGGATAAAGAAAATATTAACAAGCTGGAGTTTTGGTAGATCAAAACTCAAAGCAATTTTAGAAATCAGGTCGTAGGCCTTTTAAGCTAATGGGTCGGTGTATTGGGCCACCACTCAGAGTCAGTACAGATAGTCTTTCTTTCTTTTATTAGTCCATGCAAGATTGAGCTTTGTGGCAGAAAAAGTTTATCTTAGCTTGGATCAGGTGCCCTCACCTTGATCAGCAGGACAGAAACTAATGGTGCTATGAATATATTGTTGTCAGGGAAGCAATGGGATTTTGTGTTGACTAAAACATAAATGAAAATCTAAAGGTTGATGGACAAAAACTAAGCATTACACACACATGCACATGTCTGTGTGTGCTTGTGTGTCTGCACACATATATTTATATATTAGGATATATATCCTTTTTATATTTGTGATTCTTTGGTAATTGGGAGTTTGTACACCCTAGATGAAGTATCACTCCCAGGGCTAGTCAATTCCTAGACTAGTACAATGACATTCCTAAGTCTTCAATGGGCACATTCTCCAATCCAACCACTTTTGCTGA
The DNA here is from genome assembly GCA_004024765.1 of Zapus hudsonius. Lineage (NCBI taxonomy): Eukaryota > Metazoa > Chordata > Mammalia > Rodentia > Dipodidae > Zapus > Zapus hudsonius. The sequence goes on from PVHP010002429.1 coordinate 63,936, forward strand.
GTTTTTTCACTTTAAACCACTCCACTATCTATTTATCCTCAACACCCCAAGTCCAGGCATCAGACAATTAGGAACATCCTCTATCTATACCCCAAATCCTGTCAAATTATTCAAGCTAGCTAATACTGTGCTGGGTTCTTCAACCTCACCTGTTCCTTTTTATGGAAACCACAAATTTTTCATGCTTCCATCAGTTCCTTGCCTGCTAACATGCTTCCTGCTTCTAGAGAACTTTTAACTTCTTCAGTGACAGTCATTTTCATGTCAACATGCCTAATCATACCTAATCAAAACAAATGTTGCTTATACCTTAAAAATACATGCATCCGCACTAACACACTAATTCCCTTGTTGTTCAGCTAATGAAATGATATTTGTTCCAAAGCTAATTTAGGCTGTTCATGAGACAGTCAGAGATATGCAGGGAGTCATCATCCTGTGATTTCCTGCAGAATAACATTAACAGGAGACTATCTGGATTTCCCTGATTATTAGCTTGGAGGTTCACAATAGAAGACCAAGAGTAGTATCTTGGACCCAAAGTTTTACTTTACATCAGGTAGTAGAGTGGTGCGGTTTGGAACAAGAAGGAAGGGGATCCAGAACCATCCAGTGGAAGAGATGTGATCATAAGCCTTGTTTGGGAAGAGGAAAAAGGGAGAAAGCGTCATGTAGTATGAGGTAGGTCTTGAAAGGACTGTGACTCGGGTCTACATGATGGGCAGTGGTCATTCCTTCTGTGGGTCTGGCTTTAGTGGCCAGTTATTAGAGTTCTCTGGTGTACCTGCAGAAATACCCTACAGGATGTGAGGTTTGGATTGACACATCTCCAACCAGGGCCACAATTGGGAAGAGATGTTATTCTTCATGGAGGCCCTGTGAGCAAGCAAAGGTTAGTTCATTTCCTTGACAATTAGTAGATAGATTATATCTGGTCATGTGCATACTGGCTGGGAGAAAAGGTAGCTTTCTTAAAATCTATCACAGAAGACTTGAAAATATGACCATAAGAGAACCAGTGATATATACTAAGTCTATCCGCATCTAGAGTCCACAGATTCCAGAATCCCCAAACACAAACATCTCTGAATATTAATCTATGACATTGTAAGATTAGCATAGAACTGGCACAAGTCTTCTCATATACTTAAATTTATCTCTATGTTACTTATAACAATACAATACAAATGCCCTGTAAATACAACTTATACTGTATTACTTTAAAGATTGGCAAAGAGAGAAAGTCTATACATGTTCAGTAGAGAAGCAGTCAGAAAAAAATACTTTCCATGTGCAGTTGGTTAAGTGGAGAAGAAGAGGGCTGACAGTCACTCCTAAGATTTCAAACATTCACTGTATTTCCCAGTTAATTTCTTGCCATCATTTTCTAATCTAAAAGATAAAACTTTGCCCACTTCCTCCTGAAAAAGGGACTCTCTTATAAAGTAGAGAAATAATTTTAGACGATAAACAATAAGCATGCTGCATCTCCAATGTCATAGAGAAAAACACAAGCAGAATGCTTAAGTATTCCTTTGACGTTTTCAGATCTCAGTGCTACCTAAGATGCAGGCCTCCACCCATGCAACCAGCACGGGGCAGGAAGGTCAGTGTCCACACACTGCCTGAAAGAGTTAATGCAATTTCTAAACTCTTCCACTGCTTCCCTGGGAACAGTTCTGCAGCCCGCTGTCCTTGTTGTCAGTCTGTTCTGTTCCTAATGCTTTTAAAGAGACAGAAGGTGGGTATGTTTGTGCAGGCTGCCTTTAAAGGCTTCTTGTGCTTTAAACAATCCTCAGCTGAACATTTGAAGGAGCATAGAAAGTGCCAAGTGAAAAACAGTATAAGAGGCTTCAAGGGAATCTGTGCATTGTGAAGTTTAAAGTTTTTTAAATTCCTCCTGAGAGTGATTATATTGCAAAGGAAATAGTTAATTAAAACAAAAAGGACCTTGAGTATTTTTGAAGGTTTTTTGATGTCTTCTTCTCTCCTTCCTCACCTTCTCTCTCTCTCTCTCTCTCTCTCTCTCTCTCTCTCTCTCTCTCTCTCTCTCTCTCTCTCTCTCTCTCTCTCTCTCTCTCTCTCTCTGCTGTGCAGCACATATGCAGACTCCCCACATCCTGTGTACATGACAGAAGGGGACAGGAACAACAATAAGAGTCCAGATTTTTATGGACACTGCATGAGGTATCGCCTGACCAATGACACTTCTGGTCCTCTGGGCTTTGCTACCACTGAGACACTTAAAAGGGAATGAGAGCAGTTGGTATGCTGGCTCAAAGGGTTATTTATTGCTTTAGACATTTTCCATTTTCTCCTCATTGTTGTGCCTTTCTGTAGAATTCTTTGTAAGGTGAAAGCTTTTTGGACACTCTAGGTGAGCAAGAAGGTAGCCTCTAAACGTCCTTCCCATGCTGAGGCTTACATGATGGCTACCTGTCATCAGGACCAACGCAGTCACTTCACAGAGGTCACCCTGAGTTCTTAGGAGCGTTTTCCTGGACACTTAAGTTGTTAAGTACCATAAACTGTAATTCCCATTTAGCCATTAAGACTTTAGCAAAATCTGAAATCAACCATCAACAAGGTGCAAAATAAAATGAATATTTGTGAAGCATGGCAAAAAAACATTTTAAAAAGAAATTTTCTTAAGTGTGAGGGGCACGAGGTACAATGTAATGGTTATGTGAAGGGAAGTCAATGGTTTTGGTCATTCAACAACCTTGTGTTGAGGTTGTTGCAAACTAAGAATAGAGAAAAGAAAGGTTCTAAAAGGAATGCTTGAATGAAAGACAGTTTTGAATAATCGTCTCTGGTTCTTCATTAGAAGAGGAAATGAACTAATAATATGTGACTTTTAGCTTAATGTGGCCAGAGCTAGAAGTAGAACTGTAAGTCATATATACAGAAGGGCTTGGTAGACAGGGGGCCAAAGGCTTTAATAAATTGTGGAAGTACTTGGGGACATTCTTCATGAAAGTCCTGCTAGGTTTCTTCTCTCTATAACTTTATGTGTTTCCTTGTATTTATTCTTCTCTAGAATCCTGCACAGGGATTTCTCTCACTGCTTATTTTAAATAAGGAAAATGAGATTCAAGGGGATCAAATGATTTTCCTTCATTTCATTTAATAAAACATACTGAACACCCACCATGTTCCAACATTTTATTTTATTTTAGGGCAAAAGCATGAATTGAAAGACCAGTTTAATGTATTCTAACCTTCTAACTGTGATGGGGAATGAGACAGTAAGTATGTACAAAGTTCCACAAACAAGAGGCATCGTGTTCAAACTGCTATATAGACAAAATAATTCCACTGTAGATTTTCCTTAACTGTTTGTTACACTATCAGAAACAACTCAGATCTTAAAGCCAGATTCCTTCCATTGCAGAAGCAGTCACCAAAAGGATTTACAAGAGTTAGTTAGTGCTTTGCGGTTTTGCTTGCTTTGTCCTTTTATTGTAGCAAAATGAGCATGAGCTCACTGCCTCCTCCCCTATATTCATTGTTACATTCTGCAGACATTTGTCTGCCAGATGGCCTATCTCATTCCATGAGGTGAGAAACTGTCAGAGCTCTGAAGTTCTGTGAGATAAGGAAGTCAAGAAAGATGAGGCCAGACAATACCTGGGGAGAGTATCTGAATGTCCTGAAACCCATTGTAAATGTATGAGTTGCTAGCTGTTTGTAATTTACATGTCACGTACACATCTCTGTGCCCTACTATAAAATCTCTTTGTAACTGGAGTGTGAGGCCAATGCTTGATTTATGCTTGGACCGCCCGGGTTCGGGCCCAGGCCCAAGTGTAAATTAAACTCCTCTATCCTCTTGCTTCGAAGGCTTTGTGTGTTTGTTACTGGATATTTCTACAACACTTTTACTTTCTAATTCATTTCACAAGAATGCAGTGTGTGGAAGGGAAGAGCGTGGAAGTCACATGTGAGTTGCCCCGGCTAAAGCTGAAAATTGTATTTCTGAAACTCTAACCTTTCAATATGTTCTTTACAAACCTTTTCATACCTTATCTTTAGTTTTTCCATCAAAATTTTCTTAATTATGCATACTATTGAAAATACACACACAAACACACACACACACACACACACACACACACACACACACATATATATATATATATATATATATATATATATATATATATATATATATATATATATATATATATCATTGTACAGAGATGAGAAACTTTGAAGATATTTTCTTATTCTTTCCCTAGTAACTACTTGAATGTAAAAATAGAACTGTAATCACATAGTAGAAATAATAGGCTTTTACGCTGAAGTTCCTGGGGTGACAGAGAACATTTATTTTGGGGCATGTGATGGAAGGGGAGCCTTAAGTCTTAATTATGTGTGTACATGGGACATTTGGCATGGGGTCTTAACTGAAAAGTTCAGCCCTCATTCAGTAAATTCCATAAAAGAACCCAATTAGGGTCACCAGGCTGGCTCTCCCATTTCTGAGAGCCCCATCTCCCTTACAGCAGGGTCTCTTCTTTCTTTTCTTTTCTTTTCTTTCTTTATTTCTCTTGAACTCTTTCATAAAAAGAAAATTCTAACCTTCACTCTCCATGCCCTGCAGATTTCAGTCATTGATGAACCCAGAGGCCACACTTAGAGGAAATTTTGTGTGGCTGTGAATATCCAGCATCCTAACTCCTGAGCTTAACCAGGAGTCAAGGAAACCTCACTCCTATTTCACTTCAACAACTGTGTGGAAGCCAGAGGGTCATTTCAGGTATATGTCCTCTCCTTCTACCTTGTTTGACGTGGGCTCTCTTATTGTTAACCTCTGTGTTTGCCAGGTTAGCTGACCCTTGATCTTCCCCTACAAATGTTGAGATTATAGACACTAGTGAAGGAGATAGTTAAGTCAGGGGCAGGAGCCCAGAGAATCAGAAGATGACCCTGTTGGCTTTGACAGAGCTGGAGCTTGGGTCTGAACTGTCTCAACCAAGCCGGCTGTCAGCAACATTCCCCAGCAATAACTTCCTGCTTCTTCCTCAGCTCAGTCTCTTTGGAACAGCCCCTGAGTCAAGAAGAGTCAGTGAGATCTCAGCCCATCCTAAGTCTGCCCACTGAGCCCATGAGCCAATCAGATCTTGGCTCTTATAGGGTCAGCTCCTTGAGTGCATGAACCAATAGGGTATCTCTTGACTCACCTGAGCCTATTGACAAATTCAGAATAAAGGGGATTACCCACATGGTACAGCTTCTCCCTTTTACCTGTGACCTGGCCTGAACACACATATAAATCTGGCTCCCCTTACCCAACCTGGCTGGAAAGGGGGAGCATGTTTTTTGCCTGAGTACCTTTTTGCTTGCCTTCTGTCTGTGTTATGCTTTGTGGTAATTTCTCACTCTGATGATCTTTGAGTCCTTCGCTATTAATACTCCCTGTTTTTCATTATTTGATGGGGATCCTTTGATCCTTATGCTTCACCTTCCACACATGGGGGTCTCTCCATCTTCCCTCTCCCTCTCCAGCCCTGACAATAATTCTCTGCTTCCAGTCATTCAGCAAGTTTCCTCCTTGAATCTTAATTCCCCCTAAAATAAACCTTAATGATCACAATTTCTCCCTAAATAAATGTCATAATTCCTGATTTATTCTTCTCAGAGTCTGTTTTTTCAAGCCCTTGTTAAAATAGACAAGGTATTGCAGTTACCTTCTCATTGCTGCACAAACAGCAGACTGCAAGCAGCTTATGGAAGGAAATGGTTTCTTTCAGGCTTACAAATAACATCAGTGATAGAAGTGCTGGCTCACTTCCATAGACTGAAGTAAAGAGACACCATCAAAGGTCAGTAAATACCAAACAGAGCTCTAAAACTACCCTTTTTATATACTAGGGCCAGACTCAAACACATTTTAAGGCTGGACTCCTAGATCTTCCCCCAGTGACATCTCCCCCAGCCACCTGACAGACTCAAGTTACAAGATCAATTCTTAATCAAAAACACTGAGTCTATGGAACCATATATTCAAACTACCACAGAAGGACCCAAATGCCGAGGTTCATGAACTACAAAAGTCTTCCCTGAACTACAAAAATCTTGCATCACTAACACTCCAGAATCTGGTTACAAGGGTTCTGGAGCTCTGAACTCAAGTCCTTATTCTTGTGTGGTAAATGCTTTATCCACTGAGCCACCTTCACAGCTCCCAGTTTGGATCTTTTAAGTATATTTTTATGTCTTTTTTTGTAAATATTAAAGAACAATTTTAAAAGGTTATTTTAATATAAATTGCATCCAATTCCTTCCCAATTCACATCCTGAGGCCCTAATACACAGTATGTCAAAATGTAATTATATTTCCCGACAAGATATTTACAAGGGTCATTAAGGCAAAAAATAAAGCTCCTATGGGTGGGTCTCCATTGAGTATGATTAGTATTTTTATAAGAAAGAGAAATTATGACACATACAAAAAGAGGAGTAGATGGTGTGAAGGCCCAGATGGGTATCTACACATCAAATAAAGAGAGTTCAGGAGACACTATCCTTCTCCACATCTTGGTCTCAAGAATTCTCATTTCCAGAATTGAAAATACCAACTTTTGTCATTCAGTCACCTAACAGTGTTGGACTTCATGGTGATGGTCCTAGCAAGCAAATGCAGATGTAACATACTGATGCAGGGTCTTGGGGTTCAGGGAGGTCACCCAAACCTACAAATCCCAATATTGGGTTCTTATTCTATTTTTAACAAAGAATTGATAAAGAAAAAGGGACTTAAAAAGGAGATAATTTATGAATTATTGAATTTATTTACTGTTTATTTAAGAAAAATTGGAGTCTAGGAAAAGTCTGGAGCGGAATCATGACATGTGGAAGACAGGAAACGTGCACTTGTGTGGAAAACACGAGGCCCAGTTTAGCATGACTTAGGGGAGCTAAGCCCCTCCCCCACATTCAACCAAACATTCCTGGGTAATTGGTGTGTTTTCAAACATAGATGTTAAGACTTATGCTGTCTTACTTGACTGTTCCTGATGACTTCCAGGTTAGATCAATTTATTTGGATGGATTGCTAAAAAAAAAAAAATGTTTTCAGAACTAACAATAAGTTCTTTCCGTATTAGTAGTCATAAGGTATTTAAAGAGTAAAAATAAGTCTACTTTCATACTTCATACTTTCATACTGGCCTTAACTGTTCCAAAACAAGTAAACTCGAAAGTTAGACAAAGTAGACTAAAGTTTATGCCATTCTTGAATTAGGTATGCTTTCCTAGACAATTATAGATGTCAATATAGGTATATCTATCCTACATGGTTGACAAGAATTCCTTTCTGAGTGCTCTAAATGCTGATGTAAAAGCCAAATTCAACTGGAGCCATGGAGAAAAATATGCAAATATTTTTGCCTCTACTCCCATGTCACAAAGCCACAGAAGATGGAGGGACTCTATGTAACAGATCACCATGGAGGACAAAGTTTCCACACTGACTCTCTGGTAACCTGACTTTCTGGTCAGTAAAGACATGGAGACCAGAAACAAAATCAGTGTATAATCTAAAACAGGAGAGTCACACTGAAGATGAACCAGTCCTCCAGGCTTCCCCCCAAAAAGTCGGGGAGGCCAAGGTTAACATGACCTGGACTCATCCTAACTTGCAACACCAATGCTGGAGAAGTCACAGTGCTCCTCTCAGATCCCAAATCCTCCTTGGAAAGCCATTTGTGACCCCCCCCAAAAGATATATACTTGTTTAATCTTGGCTACGTACTGGGTCTTAAACACTCAGAGAGAATTGCATAACAAAATATAAGGTTGTAATAACAACTTTCCAAAAAGAAAAAAAAAAAAACAAGGCTTGAGACAGGTTGGCTCCTACTCTTAATATTTCTAGTCCTATGACCAAATGTCATAAGCCTCCAAACATTAAAATGGTTTGCTACAGTGTGGAGTCTAAAACAAAATGTACATTAGACAGCTCCCAGTGACACTAAAAGGTTTTTGTGGCACCAATTTCTGTCCCTGGTTTGCACTAGGAAGATTGGAAGATGTACTCTGAGATTTTGCTAGATACAGGGAAGACATGGTAAATGCCTTAACATGCCCAGCTCATTTGTCAATTTTTAAACACAGACTAGGAGCATTTTCCAATGGTATCATCTGTTTGTATTCCAACCATTGGATTAAAATATATAATCTGACACATAAAAACTCTCACCAAAATATACCCAAAAAGCTTTAAAGGATACCACTGAGGAAATTCCCCTTAATTCTAAAACTCAAATAATGAGGAAGGTGATCATACAAAATCACGGGGCTCTAAACATCCTCACAGCTGCCCAAGATGGCACATGTGCTATTATTAAAATTAAATCATGTGTACACATCTTTTTAATAAAGCTGTTAATGCATGTCATCTGCTTTACAAGTCATATGGGAACAGTCTCAGAGCATATAAGATGTTTTAATGCCATTTAATAAACAATTCTGGGGATGGATCTCAAGTTTTCTATGGTACACAGCAATCCAACACCATCTACCCTGAACTACTCTACACTGGACACCTTATATGGAACACGTCCCACTTCTGGGGGGTATACCCCAACTTCCTGACTCACAACATTAGATGGGACAAAATCTTGACAATGTGATATATGATTACAGGGTTTCTCTCAGGCCTTAGATAGGGACCCTCCCACTCTGAGACACCCACAACTGCCACAACTTCATGTCCTATTCAGCAGGAAATGAATAAAAGAGAGACTTCTTCATTCCCATTCCCTGAAGCAGTTGGGATGTCCTCAAGGGAGGGGGGGAAATGTGGGAGTTTAGGAAAGAGACCCCACACAATGTTGCTATGCTCCTCAACCCTCCTGACTCAGAGCTTTACCCTGCCTCCTGCAGGATATATATGGGTATTCTAGTTTAATTTTTTTCTTAAACTTGTATGTACTTTTTTCTAGAGTTTTTTTTTTTTTTAATTCTACACCCCAATACCTAACAGCAGTTAGGATTATCTCTTCAGAGGGGGAATTGTGACAGTTTCAGGCAAATTCCATAGATTCCAAACCTGAACCCCCTCCTCTTGAGTGGGAGGTGCCTAGCTAGAGCTCAAACCTAGGTGCTAAAACTGATTCGTCAGATATGGACCAACCAGCTGTCTCTCTGTTCAACTGGAGCAGGGAATACTCACTGGACAGGTAATTCTGTCTCTTCTTCCCAGACATCCTAGGAGGAGGACTTCTAAATTGCCAGGTCTTAGAAAAGATAAGGCCCTCCCTCACTCCACCAAATGGCTGAGGTGAGGGGGGCTCAAGATCTTCCCACATGAGCCTTTTCCCTCATAATGTGAGCCCTCTGTTATCTTTTATTTCCCTGCCTGTTTAGCTAAACAGCATAGATTTTGTTAAATCCTCTCCCATGTGTTCACTCCGCCCTGGTGGCTGGAGATCTCTGTAACTTCCCATTCTCTTTTAAATAAAGTCTCCCACTATATGTTATCCTCTGGTGGTCTATAATTTTGATTCTTTAACTTTATAGACAAGAATTTGGGTACTTCTTCAGTTCCGAGGTGCATTGGAATTTTGCTGGGTATTATCTAAGTTCTAATCCCCAGCTCTCCCCTGCTACATAGGTCTAGACTATAAAGGAAATACATATGTGGTAGACTTAGAGATCAGAGGAAAAATGATATATGCAATTAAAGTGAGAAGTTACCCCAAAGCATAAAGTAGAGGCAAAAAGAAAACTACTGAGGCCAAGAAACAGTGCTCTCTACTGGCTAACCCCACCCCCACACACACCCAGCTGGTGTGGAGAGAGAGCCAGACTTATGTGTATCCAGGCAGAGATCACAGAGCAGAGAAAGAACAAAGAGAGCTGGAAGCAGCACAGACAGCCTTAGTAGTGGATTGAAATTGTATTCTTTTGTCAGATTCAGGTATGTAAGGGGAAGACCAGATTGGTTTGTAGATTCAAACTGCAGACCCCAAAGTCTGGCCCATCTAGGTAGTCAAGGCCAGCCCACCTAGTTAGTTACTGTGGGCAGCAGGGGGCATTGCAGTTGTTGTGGATGATTCTGGAGCACAGACACGAATTCCATTCCTGCCAAGGTGGAGTGGCACCTTCTGATTCTCTCTGTGGACTCTTGTCCCTAACTTAGCCTGACTAAAAGAATCTAGCTTTCTTCTGAGTCTCCCTCATTACTTCTCATCAAAACTGAAAATGAACACTTTATAGCCTGCTCTATGGAAAGTTCACAAGGACAGACAGAGTTACAGGCCATAAGGAATGCTCAAGTGAATTTACAAATATATATCAACTTGGTAACATCCACAGAGAAACAGTCAGCTCATCTAACTGGGTCAATTTGCATTTCTATGTGTAAGAATTATTTGCTTTAGTACCAGTATGCTACAATTTATAGCTCCATAAAATAACTGAAAGACAATGAAAGGCAGAGCTAATCCAGAAGGATTTGCTAGAATACCTGGCATTCATTCATGGCCCATCTAAAAAGTCTTTCCAGTTTTCATGAATAGATACAAAACCAAAGACCCAGAGAAAACTTGGGGGTTTTTTGCTTTACTCAAAAATGGAGAAGGGCTCAGTTGGCTCTGTTCTATACCATCTCTAGTTCATTAAGTTATTATAGTCCAGTCTTGTGACTTAGTTTCCCTTGATTAGAGAGAGCCCCTTCTAAGCAGGTATATACCAGAATCTGACCTGTAAGCTCTAGGCTGTTCCCTGACTGAGAAAGAAAGGAAACTCCTTCTCCTTTCTCTGAGCTGCAGACTGCCCTCAGGGCAGACAGAACATATTAAAACACAAATTCTCTAAGAATATGAAACTCAATAGTCAAGAATCATTGCATTCAATTTTTCTACCACACGATACAGAAATACCTTTTGCATCCTCCTGTAGGTACCGAAGAAAAAAAATAGAGCTAAGGAGAAATGAAATACTGGAGGAGTGGACACAAACAACTGGTAGTGTTTTAAAATACTCTTATTGTGACTTTAGCATATACTAATCTCTGAGCTAAGCAATTTCACATATTGTTTCATGTATTCTTCATGCCTCACAATGTTTTCCTTAAGTGGGTACCATTGATAGCTTTACAGTTTAGGGTGGAAAGATCTTGTCTTAAGAGAAAGACAGATTTAGTAAAAGGAGACACTAGGAGTCCAGAAAGGAGCACTGCACACTTTCTTCCTGCTGAAAGAAGAAAATCTATGCATAAAAGCCCCAGTATTTTCTTAGAGGTCATGTTCTCTTTCCCTCGGAAGAATCTTCTTGAAATTTAATTTAATTGGCCTCTATGACCTCTGTCAATATACCTTTCTTGAGTTTGATTATGAAAAAAATGCACTTTGTAAGATAATGCTTTGGTATTCTGTTGATATAAAATGATGCAGGAAATTTGGGGCTCAGAGGTACCCCAGATTTATGCACCCCAAGTTTTGTGTTCTTTCCTAGTCTTTAATGAAGAATAATAAAGACATACTCAAGGACAAATTATGAATTGTTAGGTTTATTTGAAGACAAATTACAAATGGTTGAGTTTTTTTAAGATGAAATGGGATCAGGGAAAGAAAGCCAAGATATGCTTTTGAGAGAGAGAAAGAGAGAGGCAGACTGAGAAAGATAGAGAGAATGGGCACAACAGGGCCTCCAGGCACTGCAAAAGAACTCCAGACACATGCGCCCTCTTGTGCATCTGGCTTTACATGGGCACTGGGGAATCGAACTTAGGTCCTTCTGCATTGCAGGCAAGCGCCTTAACCACTAAGCCATCTCTTCAACCCAAGATATGCTTTTTTATGTGGAAAACATACTTGAAAGAAACTGAAATTTCAGAGAATAGCTGAAGTAAAGCCATGAACACATGGGGATCCGCAAGAAACTGAGGTTTCTGGGGAAGGATCAAGGACCACAGGGAAGGCTAGGGAAACTGAGGCTTAGAGAGTGAAGCCAGATTGAAATAAAGCTTTGGACCCTGTGGAAGGTTATGCAAATTCAGGTTTAGAGAGTGAAGAAAGACTGAAGTAAATCAGAAGTCAAGCAGAGAGAGAGAGCGCTTGCAGGAAGGGAACACATTTGGCATTGACCTCGCATGGAGGTAGGGCAGGAAAAAGTAAGAATTCCCAAGTGACAGATCCAGAGTAGGAAATCAAACATGGTAAATTTAGGGACCATAAAGCAGATATGATGGGGAGACCAGGATTAAGAGACAGGGTTATGCTCCCCTCCCCATTCAACCAAGCCAAGACTCTTGTGAGGAACTCAAGGCCAAACAGGATGAAAAGATGGAAGCAAGGGGATGAAGGTCTCAGGAAAAGGCGATCACTCATGCCAGCCTGCCACATTTGTGGTTTTTAATTCAGGTGTGTGTGTGGGGGGATCTGATTTGTTACTAAATCTGGAGGATGGATTCCCAAGTCTGCCCACACCTGGTTTGGCTGGGGTCATAGTGCATTTGACTATGGACAGCAGGGGGCCCTGTATATCAGTGTCCGTAAGACAAGAGTTGAAGTTCTGACAGGAATTTTGGCAAGTGGATTGGCACTTTCTGGTTCTCTTTGGGGTCCAGTCCCTGGCTGAAACCTGCCTAAATAAGCAAGATTTCTATTCTGTCTTGAGAATGATCCCCTCTCCCAACTTTATGACTTAGAAGCAATGACTGGTGATTTCCTATGATTCTGTAGGTGAGCTGATCAAGTTGTATGCTAGTCCTCTAGGTCACTTGTGGAACAATGTTCAATTTCAGTTAGGATAAGTGATCCAAGAAAGGCTCTCCCACATGTCTTGGGGTTCCATTCTTCATCTCAGTGTATTTCTCAGACACTCTTGTTAGAATCTCAATGAGGTAGAAACCCTCAGTGAGGAGAGAAGAGGTGTTTGGGCCTCCCATGTAGCAGTACTTCTACAGTGTCTTCAAAGCAAGTCACACAGCCAAGGGATAGCAAACGAACTCCAGCTCTTGCTGGGAGGATTTTCTGGAAGTAAGGTTATACTTTTACAAGTCTGACACCATCTGATTGGATAAATAGTTGAAAAAAGCCATTTTCATTAACTTCTTCCTGTGATTAGAAGTAGGCAGCTCATCATTGCACTTTCTGATATTTAAAATGCTTTGTGATATGTCCCCGCCTCATCATGAGTACTCTGCCCTCTCTCTTCATCCTTCTATTTGATTCCACTTTTCCATCTCCCTAAATATGCCAGACCTTCTCCTGATTCTAAAAATTAAAGAAAACATGTGTGATAATTTTCCAAAAGTCAACATGAATCCTGATGCAGGATTTTAGGTGTTCATGAGGGATTCCCTAATTTTATAAAACCCAACTTTGGGTTCTGTCCTAATATTAATAAAGAATTAATAAAGACAGCCTTGAGCAGGACAAATTATGAATTATTAAGTTTATTTAGGGAGAAATCACAAATTCTATTGTTTATTTAAGGGGGTTGGGACCTAGGAAGGAAGGCTAGAACACGCTCTAATGTGGAAAACACTGCATAGTCTACAAGGCTAATTCAAGAAAGACTGAAGTATTAAGAGAAAACTGGAGTAAAGCCTCAAGCATGTGGAGAGTAATTTATAAACTGAGGCTTTTAAAGAAAAATTAGACTAAAGACACAAGCATGTGGCATCTATGAGAGAAACTGAAGCTTCCAAGGGAGGACTAGAGTCCAGCCAAGAGCACCTGGAAGGTGGAATCTAGGAGCTTCTGTTGGACAACTTAGAAGTACACATGGCATTCACAGAATGCATTCCCAAGCAAGGGGTTAAGAAGGCAGATGGTGAGACTAATTAGTGAGAGGGTAAATATTTTGGCAGGAACCAAGAAATTCCAGAGGAGAAATGAGTAAGAAAGTGAGTGACAGTCATGGTTACCCTGGGTTTAAAGAAGAACAGGTCAAACCTGTTTATTTTTTCAAAGAACCAGTTTTTTTTTTTCATTGATTTTTAAATTGTTATCTTCATTTCTAATTCACTGATCTGTGCTCTGATCTTAATTATTTATTTTTGTCTTAAGCTCCTAGGGTTGGATTGTTCTAATTTCTCCAATGCCTTTAGCTGGTTAGTTAAGCTGTTAATTTGAGCTCTCTTTCTTTTTATGAAGGCATTCGGTGCTATAAATTTTCCCCTTAGGACAGCCTTCATTGTGTCCCATAGGCTCTGGTATGATGCACTTTCATTATCATTTACTTCAAGAAATTTTTCAATATCCACTTGAATTTCTTGAATGACCCATTTATTGTTTCATAGCACATTGTTTAATCTCCAAGAGTTGGTTTAATTTCTTTTTTTTTTCTCTCATTGTTTATTTCCAGCTTAAGTGTGTTGTGGTCCTATATGGTACAGGGTGCTATCTCAATCTTGAATTTATTGAGGACTGTTTTATGTCCTAATATGTGGTCTATTTTGGAGAAAGTTGCATGAGCTGCTGAGAAGAATGTGTATTCTGTACAGTTGGGATGGAATGTTCTGTATATGCCTGTTAGGTCCAGTTGATCTATGGTGTTATTTAATTCTATTATTTCCCTGTACCCCTAGTCAATCTAACCAAATAAAAAAAAAGAGAAGTCCCAAATCAACAAAATCAGATTTCAAAGGGAGAGATCACAACGGACACCAATGAAATTATAAGAATTATTAAGACATACTTCCAAAACCTCTATTCCACAACATTGGAGAATCTGGAAGAAATGAACAAACACTTGGACACCTAACACCTACAAATCTAAACCCAGAGCAAATATGTCTCCTAAATATACCTATCACACTGATTGAAATGAAAAATATAATTAAAAACCTCCCCAGAAGGAGAAGTCCAGGTCCTGATGGATTCTCAGCTAAATTCTACCAACCTTCATCACAGAATTCACATACCTCTTTCAGAAGCTTTTTAGACTAATCAGAAAACAGAGAATACTTCCAAACTCCTTCTATGAAGCTTGTATCTCTCTAATACCAAAAGTGGATAAAGATAAATTCAGAAATAAAAACTATAGACCTATAGCCCTGATGAACTTAGATGCAAAAATTCTGAATAAAATCTTTGCAAACTGAATCCAACAGCATATTAATAGTATTATCCATCTTGACCATGTAGGCTTCATCCCAGGGGTGCAGGGATGCTTCAACATACGGAAATCAATCAACATAATACATCACATTAATAAACTTACCCACAAAAACCACATCATCATCTCAATCTATGCAGAGAAAGCCTTTGACAAAATCCAACATTACTTCATGATCATCTTGAAAGGCTTTTAATAGAGGGCCTATAGCTAAACATAATTAAGGCCATATACAAAATTCCTAAAACCCAAATAATATTCAATGAGGAAAGATTCATGGAGTTCCCACTAAATTTGGGAACAAGAGAAGGGTGGCCACTCTCACCACTGCTCTTCAACATAGTCCTTGAAATTCTAACAAATGCAAAAAGACAGGGAAAAGACATAAAAGGGATACAAATTGGAAAGGAAGAAGTAAAAAATATCCCTTTTCATAGAGAACATGATCCAATATATATCATACCTAAAGGTCAGCATCATCAAACTACTGAAAGTGATTAATAGCTTCAGTAAAGTGGCAGGATACAAAATTAACACACAAAATCAGTAGTCTTCCTGTATGCAAATGGCATGCATACAGAAAGAGCAATCAGCAAAATAGTCCCATTTTTAATAGCCACAAATCAAATTGAATACCTTGGAATAGCACTAACCAAGGATGTGAAAAACTTGTATAATGAAAACATTAAAACACTCAAGAGGGAAATTGAGGATGCAGTGAAAAGATGAAAAGATCTTGATGTTCCTGGATAGTAGAATTAATATGCTAAAAATGGCAATACTTCCAAAAGCTATATATAGATTCAATGCAATACCCATAAAATTCATTATTTTTTAAAAAAATATTTTATTTATTCATTTTCAAGCAGAGAGAGAGAGAGAGAGAGAGAGAGAGAGAGAGAGAGAACGCACAAGGGCCACCATCTTGTGGGTCTGGCTTATGTGGGTCCTGGGGAATTGAACCTGGGGCCTTAGGCACTGGAGGCAAGTACCTTAACCATTGAGCCATCTCTCCATCCCCCAGCTTAATTCTTTGCAGACATAGAAAAATAATATTCACATTTATTTCGAATGGTAAAAGGCCTCAGATATCCAAAGTCATCCTTAGTAAAAGAAGTACCTCAGAAAGTATCACCATACCTGACTTAAAGATATACTACAAAGCTATAGTAACAAAAAAAGCATGGTACTGGCACAAAAATAGACAAATAGACCAATGGAACAGAATTGAAGACCCTGCCCTAAGCTCGAGCAACTATAGTTACTTCGTATACGACAAAGATGCCAACAATAATAATGGCATAAATATAGCATCTTTAACAAATGGTGCTGGACAAATTGGATAAATCCTTGCAAGGAAATGAAACTAGACCCTCTCCTCTCAACATTCACAAAAGTAACTCCAAATGGATCATATAAGACCTGAAACTCTGAAAACCCTGGGAGGAAAAATCGGGGATGCCTCTACGTGATAGGAATAAGGGAAAACTTCCTGAACAAACCTCTGATAGCCCAGGAAATACAACAATCACTTAACAAATGGGATCTCATCAAGCTAAAAAGCTTCTTTAAAGGCAAGCATCCATTCTCAAAGTTAATAGACCACCATCAAACTTGGAGTTAATCTTTGCCAGACACTACAGGGATCGAGGTCTAATATCTATAATGTGCAAATAATTCAAACAGCCCTCTCACAAAATGGGGAACTGAACTCAACAGGGAATTCACAGAGGAAGAAATACAAATGGCCCACTCATAATTGAGAAAATATTCAATGTCATTAATCATCAGAGAAATGCAAATCAAAACAACAATGAGATTCCACCTTATTCCAGTCAGAATGGCAATCATTTAAAAAATCTACCGACAATAGATGTTGATGAGTGTATGGGCAAAAATCTCATTCACTGCTGGTGAGAATGTAAACTTCTCCAACCTATTTGGAAAGCAGTGTAGAAGTTCCTGGACAGGATAGTTATAGAGCTATCAGAGGATTCAGATATCCATCTACACACAATTTTCCACACCCAAGCACAGAGACATTTGCTCAACCTTGTTTATAGCAGCTCAATTCATAATAGCAAAGAATTGGAATCAACTGAATGAAAGGATATCAAAATTGTGGTACATATACACTATGGAATTTGGCACAGCTGAAAGGAAAAATAACATAATGAAATTTGAAGAAAATGGATGGACTTGCAGCAGATCATACTTAGCAACCTCACATAAGAGCAGAGAGCCAAGTGCCGCATATTCTCCCTCATGTATGGTTCCTAACCAGGTTAAGCCTGAACAGTAAGAAAATCTGTCAGTGAATGGAGAGACTGTAAAAGGGGATGGGAAGAATAGGGGGAGGAATGGCAGTAAAATTAACTAATAGCGAATTGACACCACAAAACCCTAGCTTTTAAACAGTAAGCTCCTGAGGAATCTGTGGGCACCACAGGGTATGGGGGCCAAGAATAACTGCTCAGGCCCGCATCTCCCTGTCCCAGTTATTGGTTCCCTCTCACACTGAGCTATTGATCAAAGAGACCTATGAGGTCCCCAAAATGTGATGGACTTCTTTCAAAGCTCTTGAATTCCTGCCCAAGACCTAAGGTAAGAATGCATTGCTGAAGAAATCACAGAATTTCATCAAATACCAAGAGATCTTGCTAGATCTATATTGGTAACCAGCTCCCAGATGGTAGCATGTTTAGCACTGGAAGGTGTGGCATGAGCTGCCAGGGGAAATTGGTCAATGATATTTGGAGAAAGCAGAGATAAGTGATATAAAATATAGACAGTTGTCACAATAATGCTGAACACACTTGCTCTATGGAAGAGACCAGGAAGTCAAGAAGTTCTCAACTGTGCAATAGTGGTGATCAACAGCTTGCTAATTTGCTAAGAGATCCGCTTAGTGACAAGGAACCCTTAACTGGAGCTGAAATCCATGGAAAAAAATCTTATGGGGACCAAGAACCTGGGCCCACTACCAGAGAGCTACAGAGAGACTACACCCATTAGAAGCTAGCCATAATAGCAATGCTTGTCTCATTTAACCTATACTGATCTCACTCTCCAATGAAGATTCTGTTTGTATTTTTCAGAAAGCATTGAAAGAGCCGGTAACAACCAAATTCCACCAAAAAGACATTGGATGATGGCTGATACCCCAACAGGAGACAAACTACCCTTGGCCTTCACACAGGTCCCAAATGAAACCTATGAGAAAGTAATGAGACAAACAGGAGACCAATCACCACAGCAAGCCTGATAACCCATGAAAGGTCAATGGAGACAGACACAAACAATACCCAGGGCAAAGTTCCAGAGATACTTAAGATCTCAACAATAAAGCAGACTGAAAACTCACCCACCATGACTCAGGGAACTAAGTGGAAGAGGGGGTAGTAAGAATGTAAGAGCAATGGTGGGGGAGAATATCCAGAGACATCGCCCCCCTCAGCAACAATGCACAAAGTTAGAAGGAATAAAAAAAGAAAAAGAAAAACTGGCTACCTCTGGTTCAATTCATAACCCCCTAACCTATGGATAGATCCAGTATACACCGAGGAAGGACTATATTCGGTAGGGGTCAGAGAGGAGGGGAATGGGGACAACTTCTCAAGATTTGCTCATACAATGTATATACTTACTCCTAATAAAGGCATTAAATAGGTTAAAAAAATAAAGAACAGGTAACAGACTTAGAGTTAGTGAAGGCATCCACATGTATCCAGAGGGTTATGCACATGTGCTGAATTTAGAGACCATAGGAAAATTATACACGTAATTAAGTGAGAAGCTACTCCAAACTATTAAGCAGAGGCAACCTCCACCCAGCAGGGGCCTACTGTGGATCCAATCAGCAAAGGATGAAAGCCATGCACACACTAACAGTCCCCAAAGAAGGAGGAGAAACAAAAGCCTACCACCTTATTAAATAGTTTCAGATTCAGGTACGGAGGGTGGATCTCAGAGCCAGCTGTAACTGCTAGACTGTGGACACTAGGGAGGCAATATAAATGAGTTCCAGTTTTGCCAGGGAGAGATGGCATGTGGAGCAGCATCTCCTGGTTCTCTCTGGGCCTCAATCGCTAACTGAGACTGCCTAAAAGAAGCTTGCTTTCTCCTATTCGCTTTCAAAACCTTTTATTCTCTCTGCATAATGATAGATGGACAAAGATTGGAATTAATTCACGGGTTAATGGAACCATTGACTTAGACCTATGCAGGCAAATATTGTTCATTCAAACTTTCTCTTTTCTAAGTTAGTCAAAAGTTGACAAGGACTGATCCAGACGACCCATGGAGGAGGTTATCCAGTTGAGGGGGGAGGGGAGGGCAGTGGGGAATTGGGGATAACAACTCATTGTTTGCCCACCAAATAAATGTTGTAACTCATTATGGACAATAAAAAAAATAAAAAATAAAAAATAAAAAAAATAAAAAAAAGTTGACAAATGTTTCAATATTCTCTATGATGGTTCTATACCTGTCTGCTTACTTCCTAAATGTGCTTTATACTAAATATAAATAGATTAGCATCAAGCAAGTTCTCAAGAGTAGCTGCAACATGACATTTTGAAGCCATTTTTTTAAATATGCAAGTGGGTACAAATATTTATTCATATGTCAGGACTCAGGTCATTTCATTCAACATTATGAAGTCAAGCATAAAGACATTTATCAAATTTAAAATAATGTTTTACAATGTTTTCATTTCTGTAAAAAGCTTCCTTAGGATTCACATGGCCACAGCACCTGGAAAGGTATTTAATAATCATAAGTTTGATTTAATAAATAAGTGGCATTTGTCAAAATGATGTCTATTAAACTGTATTCTTAAGAGCATAACAAAAAGGATGGGGGCTACTATTATATTTCACTCTTTTTATTCTTGTCTCTACTGTCTTAGTATTTTAGCAAGTTTTCCCAAAACAGCCATAGAACTTCCAGAAAGTACATTTGAAATTGGGTCATTTTTCTCGTAAACTGTGTTATCATTCATCAGCTGTTTGGAGTAGTGAATATCGTCTCCTTTATCTGCTTCATTGTTCCCCCAGAGCAGTTATCAATTACTGGTGACAAGGAATGAAGAAAGAGCTCACTGGTTTTCATGACTACTGATGACTAAAAGTCACCTATCTTCCTCATTTTAGCCTGTGCACCACTAGAGCTGAGATGAAGAATAAAACAACCCCTAATCCAGTTTGATCCTTCTCAGAAACATTTCACTCAATGAACCTTGACATGATTTAATGAAATACATCTATTTCTCTTCTGGAAAGACCAAAACCTCAAAGCTAGAAGGTTTCACTAGATAAACCAATTAGAATTGGACTTGAGTAACAACTGCCTGTTGTTTTGTTGATTTTTTTTGAGATGATTTAATATAGCCCCTACTGGCTTTAAACTTACTGTTTAGCCAAGTATGACCTTGAACTTGTGATCTTCCAGCCTCCATCTGCTAAATCCTTGGGTTGTAAGAGTGCACCACCTCACTTGTTTTATGTGGTACTCAGGATTAAATCCAGGCAAGCACTCCTCTAACAACTGGGCTACATTCCCATTCTGACAACTGTCCTTTTAAAAGTACTTTGCATAATACTTTAATATAAGACAACCATGAATCTATCATCTATCTGTCTGTCTGTCTGTCTGTCTGTCTGTCTGTCTGTCTGTCTGCCTGCCTGCCTATCTATCTATCTATCTATCTATCTATCATCTATCATTCTGCCTACCTATGTCTTAATCCATTTAGCACAATCTTAAGAGTTGATTGAACCATAATAAAACATGTTTGTACTTATAATTTCTTGGTTGACTTTTAAATGCCCAGACAGATAGGAGAAATTACAGATGCAATACTATGAGATTTGTGGTATTCAGAATCATTGGACCTTTAGTAAATGAACTGTCTGCCCCTGCCCCTGCTTCTACCTTCATGTTGCTGCTGTCTCTCCTTCATCCTCTGTGAATTTCTTCTGGGTCTTCCATCATTCCAAACTCATTCTACATGTTATTTCCCTGACTTTTCTACTTGTTCTTCCTCCACACTAAAATATTCTATCCTTGGATATTTTTATTACTGACATCTTACCAATCAGGTCTTAGTTCTTCTGTCATACATATTTATTAATTAATATCAATTAATTGATTAATTCAATTAATCAGTTAACTAATTGATTAATATAAACATATTTATCTATATCCTAATTCCAATGTCATGCTCTAAAGGAATGACATTACAAATATGTTGGATTTATTGTGAGCCTCATTCACATTTATTCATCTGCACATGCATACATATGCTTATGTACACATATGTATACATAGTCACATTCTATCACGTTCATCTGTATTAATCTCTTTATAACCTTATTGTGAAAGCATATGCCATCCCTAATTTTCTCACTACAAGATTGCAATTACCTAATACCTCAAATAAACTGAATATATATTTATAGTGTAAAATCAACGTATATGCCAAAGCATGGATGACTAGTTGAATAAACAAAGACTCCTCCGGTTCAGAGTATTTTTCACTAAATTAATGCAAGCCAATTTATATTGCTAAAGATGGCATGGCATAAAAAATTCTGTTTAGTAAATGTTCACATGCAATTTTAATGTCTTGTCTACCCTGTGGCAAGCTGAAGTCAAAATAGGACATGGAAAAAAATCCCAAACAGGTGTAATCAACAAAGAGATCAGATGACTGGGAAGGTTTTAAGTAGCTTCCCCTTTGTTCTTACCTCAAACTCATTCACATGTTTGGCCGTGATCAAAGACACAGTAATTAGAAGGAAATTCAGAAGAGGGAAGTGTTTTGACAAAGACCAAACCAGAAGACAAAGTGAATAGTCAATGAGTTGTTTGGATGAGGGTTGGGAAAGGCACATTTTGTTGGAGACACTGCTCCATGGTGGTGACATGAATCATTAGAGATTTTCAGCGAGCCAGGCACATGAATCACAAGATTTATCACTTGGTTCCTGCTGCTTTCCACATGTCCATTTTGGGCACTGAATTTGGCATCTGAGAATTCTATGTACTGGATACAAAATAAATGATTAACATCTCATTATTAAAATTCAATGCCCTGAACTGTGCTATTGTTTTACCAGATTGTTTTCTGAGAATGTCGGTGTTTTATACGCTTTCCCAGAGTGTTTATTCTTAGAAGAACTATCCTAGAAACTTACAAGCTGCCCCTGATCTCTGAGAGCTGACTTTTCTCTTCAAAGATTAACACTTTGTAAGGGTTAGATACCCTGGGCAGAACAGATAGTCATTTTTAGAACCAATGTTTCTATTTTTTTCAAAATTAACTGATCATGCTTGAAGGTCCCACTTATGCAATATCTAGCAGAATGCTGGGAAATGAATGAATTTCTTTCTTCAATTATCTGGAGCACTGCACTGACAAGGACACATTTATTTATATCTATTCTCTGATTCCAAGACAATAGCACATTTACTGACTCTTCCTTTATTCACATGCCCTTTTATTTGATATTGGATTTGCTAGTTAGCATGTTAGCTCCACAAGGGCTGAGATTATGTCTGTTCTATATCCTGTTAAGAATGTTGGAGACAGTACCTGGCACATAGAGGTTCATTGATTAAATTTATATGCCGAATTAATGCACAAATTAATGAAAATTAGAATGGTGCAAGTTTTTTTTTCCATCATTCCTATAGTCAGCTTTGTACTGAACCAAGGTCCTAATCACAAGTGGTGTGGGCCAAATAACCATAACTACTGGCCATTATAATATGACAGGTTACATTATGTTGCAGTCAGTTTTCTAGTTGTTGTGCAGAAAGAACCCAAACAAAAGCAGCTTGTGGAGGAATAGGTTTATTTGGTTTATGGACTCAAGGGGAGACCCTATCCTGGCAGGAAAAACGATGGCATAAGCAGAGGGGTGGACATCACCTCTGCCACAGCACTGGAAATATTGGCAGGAAGGTGTGCCAAATACTGGCAAGGGGAAGCTGGCTTAAAATCCCCATTAGCCCGACCCCAACAACACAGCTCCATCGAGGTTGTAAAATCCAAATTGCCATCAGCTGAGGATCGATTACCCAGACCACATTCATTTGTTTGTGGGGGAAACCTGGATCAAACCATGACACATTAGAAATCTAAGAAAAATGATGTGGAGATATAAATCTGTTAAAAAAAAAAAATAAGACATTAGGAATGACCAGGGAGTTCAAGCTAGGGAATCTGGTTTTGGTCATCTTGTTAAAGAACATGGTGGTGCTCAATGCACCTGGTGTGTTGGAGGCACACCTTGCCCAGCACAGCCACAGTGGCCTGGTGTTAGGGCATGAGGGGGACTTCTCTGAAGTAGAAGAGAAACCTGGTACTTTACATGGTCTTAGACTTTTGATAGTCCATGGTAGGGAGTTCACATTCATTGCTGCCCATTAAACAACCGCTCCATCTGAGACCCTGATGTTGAGAGTTATCATCCTGACTGTCAAATATAAAGAGCTAGTGAATGATGAAAATATAATATGTCTACTTCTAGCTTCATTGGCTTTATACCATATCAGTGAGCTGACTTGGAACACTTTTTCCCAGAATTCCCTTACCTGTTTTGTGAGCCTCACAATTAACATGAGAATTTTTCTCATAGTGTTTGGACTGAAAGTAAAAGCAGAACAGCAGCCACATATTACTAAAAGAATGATAAAATAGACACCTGTCTAAAGTGAGTACAGAATCTCATAGTGCTTGGCTACATTGTTCCTGACACAATCTGGGGGGCAACAGCTGTAACACAGCTTCCCTCCCACCTCTCTGGTTACTAGATTAAGTTTTGGTGCAGCCAAGTCCAGTAAAAGATAACTCCTTCATCTGATGGGAACCAGGTTACCCACCACATCAAGGATGGAGTGATGTCCACCTGGGTTCCATGCCATCCTCTGGTTCATCTATATCCATCTCTCCTTCCAGACCTACAGTGATATGCACATGGAGACAACAGCCTCAATAGAATTTTTTGTCAGCTCCCAGATAGTGTCAGGGTTTAACTCTGTAATATATCACTAATTTTGTATTATTCCCAGGAACTGTGCTTCTCTGTCCACATCATGTCATAAGGTAGAGGTACTATTATCCTTAATTTGCAGGTAAGAATATTGAGGTTGAACATCTGGGGAAGCAGTTTAGTGAGTAAAATACTTGTGGTGCAAGCACAAAGACCTGTGTTTGGATTCATGGCTCCCACATAAAGTCACACAGTGAGGTGAACACCTGTAACCTCAGCCCTGAAGAGGCAAAGATATCTGGCTAGCTAGTCTAGCAGGATCAATGACTTTAGGTTCATCAAGAGACCTATGTCAAAAAAAAAAATAAGAGGAAAAGGTCACACTTGATGTCAGGATTTCAACCTCTGACCTCCACATGCATGTGTATACTAGTGCACTTGCACTCACACACACATGAACTCTCACAAACGCAAACATGTATATACACCCGCATCTATCACATACACATATATTTGCTAAAAACCGAAATACATTGAGGTTGAACAGTCAGTAGGTGACCATGCTGTATAGTTCACTACAAGATGCTTTGGAATTGGTTTCAGTATTCCCCAAGGGTGCATTGTAATGGGAGGCATGTCGTTCAGTGTGCTGTTATTACAGGATGCCATGGAACCTTGGAAATGGGGGACCTGCTGCAAGACCGCTGGGAACATACTTGGGAAAGGCACTTCGCTTGAAACCTGTTGAACTCTCCTGAATCTATTTATAAAACAAAAAAGCTGAGCCCATCCAACTGTCTTTCCTTCCTGGATCCAGATGTCTTTATTTTTCTTTTTGGCTGCACATGGATTCTTGCCAAAGCTGATCTCCTTGAGGTAACACAGTTGAAGGACAACTCTCAACCAGGACCCTCTACATGGTGACTTTAAACTTCCAGAAAATCGAGTTAAAATATTTTTTCATAATTAGTTTCTGCCTTATATGCTGTGATCAAATGTGAGCTCTGACTACTGATCATCTCAAGTATCCTCAGTACCACTTCTTGCAGCTCCAGAGAGGCCATGGATATTAACATGAAATGCAGAGACAGACTTCTGGAGTCTAGTACACTTCTTGGAAACAACTTTAAGTCACTTAACCTGTAGGAAATTGAAAGAAAAGTGTTTCTACAGTACAGGTTTGTTTAGGGCCTAAAAGAGTTGGTTTATCCAAAGTGCTTACAAGAAGGCCTGATAAATACAATATCACCAGCCCTCGATGGCTTTCAGCACCTCTAAACCTTCAGGTTGCTCTGCATTGGACCTGTTATACCACTGCAAGGTATCATGCTCTCTATTACACAGTAACCTAATCAGTTGGTCTTTTAACTTTGCATTCCCCAGTCTATTTCATGTTGGTTGGAGTACCAAAAGCCTAACAACTTGTTTCAAAATATATATTTATCATACAAAGGATATATTTTTATATGCTCTCTCCCCCAGAACCACTTTCCCTGAAGGTTCTCCTCAGTGGGTTATTGGTATACATTGTGGGATAATTCAGGCCTCATTCAGACTCTGTGGGAAGGGGCAGCTGTGTTTCAGGAATTTTTTTACCCCTCCCCAACTGTGGCTTTTACGATCTTCCCACCTTCTCTTCCATGAATGGGGATTACATAGACTTCTTGACGTGTATGCCCACTTGACTTATCCAGAGAACACAGGGATCTTCTCTTTTGGGCCTGAGATTCCTTGCCCTGGAGTTCAGAGTTGGTTCCCAGTACCAGTTATGAGTTCTCTCCCACTGAACAGGTCTCATATCCAGTCAGAGGGGAATTGGTTACCCCCATGGGCGGTATGTCACTATTGCACAGGTGTGTACCTCCTGCCCAGCTGGTTGGCTGTACAGCTTGCAGGAGCTCCTGCTTAGTCATGGTTTTGGTGATATTTATCCCCCAGCAGCTCCCGTAGCACCACCTCATAAATGTAAAGTAAAACCAGTGAAGAACCAGGTGAAGTAACTGACATCAGAAAGCCCATTGGGAGAGCTCCGGGAAAGGTGGGAATTCTACCTGTGTA